>JACXGK010004107.1:16207-40452 GCA_016801125.1 Novumbra hubbsi | reverse complement strand
AAAAACAATACAAATATTTATGGAGCTGCGTGTACACCCCCCAAAAACAATACAAATATTTATGGAGCTGCGTGTACACCCCCCAAAAACAATACAAATATTTATGGAGCTACGTGTACGCCCCCCAAAAACAATACAAATATTTATGGAGCTGCGTGTACACCCCCAAAACAGTGACATTGATTTAAGGGAAATTCCTTCAGACTATGTGACTATTGACTAAGAGTCTCCTTACAGAAAGCTACACTGTGTGGCCACATGGCTCCATTCATGTAAGTCTTGCCTTTCTGTGACAGCCAGGACAGGAAAGTTTACTGTAAAATATAGGTCCTCTTCCTGTCGTCAAAGGCAGGATTGGGTGGTGCACAGAGCACAATCAGAACACATAACATGACAATGCTGGGGGGGCCAACCTTCTCAGCAATGTCCGGGGTTGGACAAGAATGTTCTGACCCAAGGTTGTGGGTAGTGTACCATCAACAACAATCATGGGTATTTTTAGCCTGTGATTGTTTTCTCCTTCAAGCATTGTAGTTGCTGCACGTCCTTTCTGGTTTAGTGGGGGTAAAGAGTGGCTTGGCCAGATGTACTTTGGTGGACAGGTCTCACTGTTTTGACTCTCCTAACCCTGCCTCCAGTTGCCTGGATTAGTCAAGGTCATTCACACGAATTGTCTTTTTTGGGGGGGAAGAAAAAATTATATGTCCGCTATAATATCCTCTTATCTCTTCACATTTATTTAGCATGTAAGAAATACTTGCAAACATTCCTTTAATAATGTAATAAAGTGCAAATGTGCAGTTGGCCGTACAAGCAGGGTCAAATAAGGTGTCAAAGTGTAAACATGCAATAAGAAGTACAAACAGTATGCATTGTGAGATGGCAAATAATAAATAAGGCAGCATGTGTAGAACAGGAGGTAGGACTAGCGTCAGGACACTGAGTTCAGTAGAGTAACAGTGGCTGGGAAGAAACTGTTCCTGAGCCTGCTGGTGCGGGAATGAAGAGACCGGTACCGCTTGCCTGATAGCAGGGGGGCAAACAGTTTGTGACTCGGGTGTGAGGGGTCCCTGAGGGGTCCCAGAGGGTTAGGACCAAGAGAGGGTTAGAGTTAGGACCAGGAGAGGGTTAGGACCAGGAGAGGGTTAGGGTTAGGACCAGGAGAGGGTTAGAGTTAGGACCAGGAGAGGGTTAGGACCAGGAGAGGGTTAGGGTTAGGACCAGGAGAGGGTTAGGACCAGGAGAGGGTTAGGGTTAGGACCAGGAGAGGGTTAGGACCAGGAGAGGGTTAGGACCAGGAGAGGGTGAGGGTTAGGACCAGGAGAGGGTTAGGGTTAGGACCAGGAGAGGGTTAGGACCAGGAGAGGGTTAGGACCAGGAGAGGGTTAGGGTTAGGACAAGGAGAGGGTTAGGACCAGGAGAGGGTGAGGGTTAGGACCAGGAGAGGGTTAGGGTTAGGACCAGGAGAGGGTTAGGACCAGGAGAGGGGTAAGAAGCCATATAAGATCATGCTTTTTCAATTACTATTGTTACATTTGGTTTTGTTTTTAGAAATACACTCACTGGCCACTAAATTAGATACACCTCACTGGTACCAGGTTAGACCGCTTCTATACCACATTTTTTGTGGTATAGAATCAACAAGGTGCTGGAATCATTCCTCAGTGATTCATAGTTCATTCATAGTCACTTAAATCACCTTTCTTCCCCATTCTTATTCTTGGTTTATACTTCAGCTTGTGGTCTTGACCATGTCTGTATGCCTGAATGCATTGAGTTGCTGCCACGTGATTTGCTGATTTTGTTCAGAACAAGGGCATTTCCAGGCAAATAGTCCACATAGAAATGTATAACATAGAAAAGTAAACAAATATTTTTCCCAATACAAAAAGGTCCATCATGATTTTCAAGAAGCCCTGCACATATGCAAATGTTTAAAGACAATACACATTGTATTCAAATGTCACACTTTGGTTGGGCCTTCTGCCACAACAAAAATAAAATAGCATAGGCTCTTCCTCTCAATACATCCATTCAGCTCAGCCGTGTCCCAACACTCCAAATATACATTAGGGCTCTCAAGTGTAACTTTAATAAATGTTTAAAAGTCTCTGTTGGATGTATACTTGAGAGCCACTGTACCTCAGGAGATCTCCCAGGGTCCTGTTACATTCCATTAAGGCCAATTACCCATAAGTATTTAGCAAGACTAGTCTTTTCAAGATTAGAACAAAAATACTGCCCAATAAAACTGTCTAAAGATTTTAAATATTGAAGAGGAAGGGAAGAAACAAGACTAAGACAAATAGAACTACTTTAACTGCCTTTTTAGGCATGTTGCTCAATATTTCATAATATTTGTCCTAGAGTGGTTGCCCTAACCCTATAAGAAGGCCTGTGTTACAGGAGTGAGAGAGAGCACAACGTCCTGCAAAATCTCTCCCAGTCTGCAAACTCAAGACAGGTTATGCTACTAGGGCAACCAAAGATATTCCCTTTTCCAGATGAGGTAAATCACCATTTCACAGGCAGTTTTTACTTTATTTATAACCCAAGAACTGACTTTGGAGTTTAACAATGGGAAGTTCCCATCCGTCTGACCCTAAATGCCAGTGGATTGATCTATGGGATGGGGCGTTAAAATGTCCTGACTATTTTTGGACACTAGTTGGGATGTTGCCAACCCCAGTGCCCAATCTGACCGTCTGAAACAACATGGCCTCTTAATTATCCCTGGCTTTCAATTGGCTCCCTCTGCCTTTACTGTTACTATTCCCTAGGTTGTTGCTTTAAAATGTATTGTGTTCCCAGTCACATGATCTGGTAAATAAAGTCACATCAATTCAAAGGTGTTCTTGGATGGATGCGTGTGTCTGTACACAGCTTAATGTACAAAGACAACCCCGGGCAGGGACAATCAGGAACGAGGCTAAATCCGTGTCCACTAAATTGGCCCTTACTATTAAAATTAGGTTTTTGAAGGGTTAGAGGAAATATGATAATTTTGGGGGATCCTAATAGGTTGGTAAAATGTTTTGTTTCTATCTGTTACTGCTTATGGATGAGTATGAAAAATAGACAATGAGAGTGAGCGTAGCATTAACAGATTTACGAAGGGAGAACAGGGACTGTAGAGAGTGAGTGTGAGCACGTGTATCACAGTCAGACCATATCCAAAGAGCCGACAGATGCAGTTGCAATGATGGAAGTGTGATTATGGTCTTTGCACGTATAATGATAATAATTATGTCTCACCTTCAGCATATTAGACCAAAAGGAGAACTATGCACACATTAGAGATGAGCATAGACACATGCATTCCAAACAGAGGTTTATTCTATGAGATTTTTTATAAAGATTTCTACCACGATCAAATAATATGGTCTATGAAACACTTCAACAGTGAGATGCACCTCACTTAACAATTGTGAATCAGGTGACTGTAGCATACCTGTTTCTCCAGCATTATCATCCTCTCAGATTCATGACTAAAAGGTTTTGTCGTGGGTGTTCTTTACCAGCATACAGCATTCTCATTATCCATGATGCTCAAGGATCAAATCAGCGAAGAGTATCCTTTTAGAACTGTTCTTAGTGAGTCCAGCACCACCTTGAGATGATGCGTAGTAGTGGAAAACTGTAATATTCTGATCAGCTTTTAATTTAAACTCCACAAATACATATGTAATGCATTTAATTTCTAGTTCATCCTCTATCTTGAAACTCAGACTTCCCTTCTGCAATCATTGTGGGCATTAACGGCAAAATGTGTTTGAATGGAATCCTTTTCAAATAGAAACACAAGAGCTACAAGAAATATCTTTCTATTATTTTAATTGCGTCTAGGATACATGCATATATCAAATGATGCGAATATATATAATGTATATAATTGTTAAAAGCTCTTCATTACGACTACCGATTTATGTTAAATATCTTCAATTCACCTCCACAGCATTGAGCAAATCGCGGTATAAAAAACTCTATTAACGTTACTCTTGACCTCAAGCGTCTGCTAAGTAGTTGCTCTTGAATCGACAAGTACAGAGTGCATAAGGTGTTCTTGAACATGTTCCAAACGCAATGAATTGTGGGAATTTATGTAAAATCAAGATGGCAGCCTCCTGCGCGAGAATGTTTTGTAAGGTCGCATGGCGTATTTTGGAGTCTCCACCATGTCGCGCTGGGAAATTTGCTTCCCTGGTTGCAATGGCCTCGTTACCGAGGTCTATCAGAGCATACGGAACGGGCGGTGCGGGATTCCGTTCGCAAATGTTATACAGCACCCTTCGAGGTGGCAGGGTCCTGGGATGTGCGTTTCTACTTGGAGGAGGACTTGGCTTGTATCAGACAATAAAGCTGACTGTCCAACATCACCTTGCAGAAGACGTCATGGTAAAGGGATAGAGCCAGATGTACTTTGACGTTGTAAGTGTATGTGCAATAAATTAACTAAACTTTTTCAAACCTTTCTGTCTCCCTCAGGCAACTGATTGTGGTTTGAGGTTGAAGCTGTACCAGTACAAGACCTGTCCGTTCTGCAGTAAAGTGCGAACTTTCCTTGACTACCATAGACTTCCATACGAGATTGTCGAGGTCAACCCTGTCATGAGAAAGGAAATTAAGTGGTCAACTTACAGAAAAGTGCCTATCCTGATGGTGAACGGGGATGTGGTAAGAGGTGACACAGTCATGATTTGGTATTATGGTTACATTTTGGGGCAATGGCATGCGTGATTTGATATGTCTCAGCTTCTGTGATGTTGTCTCTTCAGCAACTGAACGATTCGTCAGTAATAATCAGTGCTTTGAAGACACATTTGATGAGCAAGTAAGTAGCTATCGCCCCGAGAACTTTTCATTTGTGTTACTGTACATTGTTTTTATGTGAAGCGTTCTGATTGCTCCATCTCTTTCTGCAGGGACAGAACTATTTCAGACATTTTGCGCTGTTACCCGGAGATGAAGGCAGTCAATGAGAGGGGCAAGGAGGTGACAGAATTCAACAACAAGTACTGGGTGATGGTAAATGAACCTGAAGATCGCCTGATGTACCCACAGAAAGATTCCAGAAAGTAGGTGAACACTTTGATGCAAAACCTGCTGGTGATGTATATGTCACTCTCTAAAATGTTAGTGTACTATCGCTATTCAATTCTGGTATCAATAATCCTATGAGGATAGAGTGATTTTTAAAGATTTGTCTTTAAACACATGTAGAACGTGATCCACATGTGTGTGGAAGCTTTGGCGGGTCGTATGCCAGAACTTCCTTGTTACACTCTAATTACTCGCTGTGCCAGGTTGGATGCCTGCAAACGCAGTCATGGTTGGTTGGTTATGAAAGTAGAAACAGAAAGAAGATGGTGTTTTGTGGGTGTTTTCATGTTGAAAAAGCCAGTTATCTTAAGAATTTGTTGGACTTAGTTGGATAGCCAGTCTGTGATTTGGTGGTCCTTGCCATCACTTGATATGTAGACAAAGACAGCTGCATCTGGTTCAGTTTAAGCTCCACACCCATGATTAATTGGATGATGCCAGCAAAGGTCAGAATTTGAACTATATCGCAAATCTTGGTTTAGATAAATGTATGACCAAAATAATCTTCATTAGAATTTAGCATGACTGTGGGAAGATGTTTTGAGCAGGAATGGAATAGATATCAAAGGAGCGGAGACGTGTGTCAGATGGCTATAATGACGCTAACAGACTCATCAGGGGAGTACCCCAGCACCCCTAATACCCGTGGCTATGCACTTCAGTCTATTTACAGTGACACCACTGGATTTGGTTTATAACCTTGTCTATTTACAGTGACACCACTGGATTTGGTTTATAACCTTGTCTATTTACTGTGACACCACTGGATTTTGCTGTTCCTTGTATACAACTGAAGTACTGCCTCAAGCATTTTATCAGCAAGCATTTGGTCTCATCAGTTTTCAAGTATCCTTTCTGAATGGTATAATTGCTAAAGATAGTTTTCAAAAATATAAAAGCAAGCTTTCAGGGGTATTTCCTCTATTTCCCTTTAATCTGCTACAGAGAGGAGATCAAATGGCGCAAATGGGCAGATGATTGGCTGGTGCATCTGATCTCACCTAATGTGTATCGGACTACTGGAGAGGCCCTGGCTTCCTTTGACTATATCGTCCGTGAGGGCAAGTTTGGCCCTTATGAGGGCTTCTTTGCAAAATACGTTGGAGCAGCTGCCATGTTTGTCATCTCAAAACGACTGAAAAGTAGGTGAGTGACAATGTTTTGGATGGTTACTAAAATAACTGCTGTACCTCGTCGTACATGATAGATGTCTTTGTATGTACACTGCTCACAAGATTTGCTTTGTTATTCAACAATATTGTCCTGCAGACACAACCTACAAGATGACGTGAGACAGGATCTGTACAAGGCAGTCAATGAGTGGGTGGCGGCCATTGGCAAGAATAGGAAGTTCATGGGTGGAGACCAGCCCAATCTGGCTGACCTGGTAGGAGCCCTGCATCACTCGTCAAGTATTGTCTAAAACGTTTCTACATGTTGGAACAACATACTATTTGGCTATTAGTTTAATAGCTAAAATGTGTTGTCTTATTATGTCTGCAATGCTCTGCAGGCAGTGTATGGGATCCTGAGAGTGATGGAGGGTCTTGAGGCCTGGAACGACATGATGGAAAACACCAAAGTGAAGAGATGGTACAGACTCATGGAGAAAGCAATACAAAGCAACTAGGACAATAACTGATCGCACTGAACACATGGACCAGTGCTAGATCTAATTTAATGGCAATAGCACCTCCAAAATCGTGGTGTGAGGGAAAGTAAGGAAAGATGGTACGATAGGTGGAGAAATGCTAAACGTCAACCTGCTAGCAATTTACAGAAATTGGCTTGATGATTTATTCCCTGTGAGCATGCTACCAAATCCTGTGGCTTTTGATTGAACTGGCAGAAGCAAACCATTCATTTATTCTGGTGGTTTCTAGCCTTCTATACAGTAACCCCTAGTGCCAAAGGTGAAGTAACATGATCAATGTAGTAGAACAGGCAAGCCATATAAGCTGCCTTGAATGTACGTTGCATCCAAGTTGAAAAAAAAGTCATTCTTGAATACCACCTTCATGCAGCTCTGTCATTTAGTGTGGAAACATTTTTGAAAACTGACTCTGTCCAAGGTTAAATCTTTGTACTGATCTTTTGTAGTGCTTTTCCTCAGGGAAGAAAATGTCTTTGTTTTCAGGCCCACGACACCTTTTCAACAGATTTGTCTTTTTTCACTTTCTCAAATTCAGTTACAGTTACTGAGTGTACAAGTTAGGCTTTCTGCTGAAATTTTATTGTTCCCAAAAGGATATTTGATGTGTTTATGACAATTAAGGAATTGGTAAGCATGAACACTTGAATAGTTTCAAATTAAATACTGTAGGTGAATGGAAGTACAACACAATTATATGCATACATTTTAATGTCCAATAAAATTAAACAGATAATGTATCAGGTTTTTATTCAGAATCAACACTGCACATTGTGTAACCAAACAAGGCATCATTAATTTTCCTTGGAGCAAGAGATATGCTCTTATACTGAATTGTATTTAAGTTACACCTGTACTCTCATCATAACCTTTACATAATTCAAACTTAAAATTTGCTATGAAACAATGTAAATAGCCTGTCAATGTACAAATTATATACAAATGTTGGACAACATTCCTTTATCACTGACAATATGACTTGAATGGTAGATGTCATGATTTATGAAGCAAAAATAAAATGAATTATTTTCTCAACAAGGATAAGGGGGAAAGAACAATGGTTTGCTACGAACTGGATTTAACACGATAATAGGAGAAAATTGTCAAGATTAAGGCCAGTTCATGTCAATTTGGTATATTAAGTGTACATACACTATAAGTTAATTGATACAGCACACATTTCACGTCTTAACAGTTTCTCTACCTAAGGTGAGTTGACATGAAGACAGATCATGCAATCCAAACTAACTGAATAGTAGTTTATATCCTAAGCATTTTTCCCAGATTTCTGACCCTACAAACTAGGATCTCCAGAAGTGTGAGTTTAACTGGCCTTTGGGAGAAGGGATCTGCCTGCTTCTTAATGAGCTCTGTAGAAGACATAAAACATGTTTTCACCATTTTGCTTTTTTGAAGTTATTTCAAGCATTTTTAGAGTTAATTTAACTGTAAAGTGTAGAACAGTAGAAGCCACTAAAAGAGCAGTGGACAGAGTACCAACCCACAGAGGCATTGGGTTAGACCACTGGACATACCGAGGAACCGCTGACCGGTTAACAACAGTTATAAACTAATAGGTAATACTGTGATAAACTTGGCCTTGCTGTTTTCTCACCTGCAGAAACTGCTTGAGCCTGGTGACAGAGCCCGCCTGGCCTTCGCTGGTGACGGCTTCAATCCTGAGTGGAGACCAAACGGGAAATCAGGGCATAAACAATAACATCTTTTGTAAACCATCTCAGAAAGTTAGAACATACAGCCATGGACAAACGTTTTGAGAATTACAAGTATTGGTTTACACAAAGTTTGCTGCTGCAGTGTTTTTAGATCTTTTGGTATACTGAAGTATAATTACAAGCATTTCATAAGTGTCAATGGCTATTATTTACAATTACATTAAGTACATGCAGAGTCAATATTTGTAGTGTTGACCCTTCTTCTGCAATTCGCCCTGGCATGCTATCAATTAGCTCCTATTCCACATCCTGACTGATGGCAGCCCATTCTTGCATAATCATGGGACTAAGGCCTGGGGAGTTTCCTGGCCATGGACTAAAAATGTTTATGTTTTGTTCCCCGAGCCACTTAGTTATCACTTTTGCCTTATGGCAAGGCGCTCAATCCTGCTGGAAAAGGCATTGTTCTTCACCAAACTGTTCTTGGGGGATGTTTTGGTACCATTCTTTATTCATGGCAGTGTTCTTAGGCAACATTGTGAGTGAGCCCACTCCCTTGGCTGAGAAGCAACCCCACACCTAAATGGTCTCAGGATACTGGCATGACAGCACTGATGGTAGCGCTCAACTTTTCTTCTTTGGACAAGCGTTTTTCTGGATGCCCCAAACAATCGGAAAGGGGAATCATCAGAGAAAATGACTTTACCCCAGTCCTCAGCAGTCCAATCCCTGTACCTTTTGCAGAACATCAGTCTGTCCCTGATGTTTTTCCTGGAGAGAAGTTCTTTGCTGCCCTTCCTGACACCAGGCCATCCTCCAAAAGTCTTCGCCTCACTGTGCATGCAGATGCACTCACGCCTGCCAGTTGCCATTCCTGAGCAAGCTCTGCAGTGGTGGTGCCCAGTTCCTATTGCTGAATCAACTTTAGGGGACTGTCTTGGCGCTTGCTGGATTTTCTTGGGGCGCCCTGAAGCCTTCTTCACAACAATTTAACCTCTCTCCTTGAAGTTCTTCATGATCTGATAAATGGTAGATTTAGGTACAATCTTACTAGCAGCAATATCCTTGCCTGTGAAGCCCTTCTTGTGCAAAGCAATGATGACTGCACTCGTTTCCTTACAGGTAACCATGGTTACAGAAGAAGAACAATGACTTCAAGCCCCACCCTCCTTTTAAAGCTTCCAGTCTGTTATTCTAACAGCCTCGTCAACACTCATCTGTGTTAACAAGGGTCAGTGACATGTCAGCTGGTCCTTTTGTGGCAAGGCTGAAAATGCAGTGGAAATGTTTTTTGGGGGGGATTAAGTGCATTTTCATGGCAAAGAGGGACTTTTCATTTAATTGCAATTCTCTGATCACTCTTCATAACATTCGGGAGAATATGCAAATTGCCATCATAAAAACTGAGGCAGCAGACTTTGAATGACTTTGTCATTCTCGAAACTTTTGGCCATAGCTGTACTAACTGGTGACGTACCTTGGCAAATACTCCTCTTGGATGAGCAAAATTAGCTTCCAAAACTGAACCTGGTACTGCTTCATCAGGGCGTTGCCGCAGACCTACGAGAATGGGAAACCTTAAGTGACTAGCGTTCAAACCGCTTATTTGGCATCAGTGGAGTCGGACACGTGACTCCTCACCTCTAAGAAGTCAAAGAGCAGTGTTGCCGTGACGTCTGCCAGGGGTTCCATGTTCAGCATCTGAGCAAGCCAGCGCCAGCCGTGGTTCAGGCCATGTGGGTCAGGCTGGACCGGAACCAGGGAGAAGATTAACCATAATACCGTTAGCCAAGTCCAGCCGGGGAGGAAATATCTGCATGTTTTGGGTCAATACTGAGTGTTCCTACCCCGTGCTTGGAGCCGTACGGCCATCGGAGCTGTATGAGAGCAGCGTAGAGGCGGATCATCCCAGACATCCTCTTCAGAAAGCTGTCCTGAGCCTCCACTCCTCCATCTTCCACACGGTACCCTAAGATCCTGGCGCAGCACAAAAACACTTCAGCACGAGGAACAAACATCTGGTCAAGAAAAAGACAAAAGGTACTTCCAGGTGCATTGTGAAAAGCGAGCACTTCACTGACTTCTGATAATCCTCCACAGATGTGCCATCCTTCATAGGGGGGTAGTGGGGCACCGCATAGGGACACTTCTTGTGAAGGTGGGCCAGGATGAGGTCTCCCACTTTGGGGTGTAGTTCCCAGAGGCCGGAGGCCACCACAGCGATGGGGAACGCTGCCTCGTGATGGGACGCCACTTCCTCCTCCCCTTGTTTCTGGAGACATTAGCGAGGAACCATTAGATCTCTGGAAATAAGACACTAATATCTGCGTTATTAAGACGTAAACATGAATTTATTTTGGAAAAACACTGTTGGTAATAACGTGATGCGACCAACGATGTTTACTGCGCCATGACAGTGATGCCAAAAAAAACGATCCCCAAGTGGAAGACGGTCAGACAACACCGTCAATCACGAACAAAGTGCTGACCACATGCTGAAGCCTATGAACGTTGCCATCTTCACCACAGAAGCCAACAGGACTGCGCTGGCCACACAGACACCTCCTCTCGGCTGTTAAACAACTAAACTGCTCCCAAAACCAACTCCCTACACCTAGATACTATCTGAAGAGCAAATCTGTGATTGTGCACATCGACTTGTTAATAGCTATAAGTTCATTCATGGGTACGTTTAAATGTACTTGGCAAATACATAGCATTCGGACAGGAGCCTTTAACTACAGCTAACCCCAGTACAATCCCTTTTATTCGTATTACTTGGAGAACATAACATGAAATATTAGGCAGATTACATAATTTCATTGAAAGAGACAGATGGCTCTGTGTGTTCACACAAAATTGATCTGGACTCACCACAAACTTCTCTGCGAGTTTATAGCTCACAAAATCCAGGCCGTTGGGATGTTGGGTGGTGGAGACAGACTTCCCTCCCGACACCACTGATCGCCCGGACAACAGCTTGTCAATCTTGTCAAATATTTCCCTAAGCTGGGAACCTGGGTTTTGACAACCAAACCGAAGACCATCTCAATCAAATGTATCACAGCCACCTCTCACTAACATAGACAGTATAATTCCATAACCCACAGACCCACCTGAGATACTGGAGATCTGGCTGACGGGGATGGTGGCTGCCTTCTGGAGCTCCATTCTTATTTTCTTTGTCTACAACGGTAAAAAAAAAACATTATTTTGTAATATAGATTTAAATGTGAGGCTGTATTACAATGAGAGTATTAAACATTCCCACAATGTCATAGTTTGTCGTTTTAACCAACCTGGAGATCCTTCGTGTTGTTTAAACCTTCAAAAGACTGTGCACACTGGTTGGCTGAGACCTGCAGCTCCTGGTACCACTTCAGGGTGGAGTCTTCAGCTTTAGTCTGGAGGCCTTTGTGATGAAGTCATTGTTAACTACCTTATTTCAGTCAAACATCTTGTTTGACCAATTCCATGTAACAGACACGCTAAACCCACGCTGAACCCACCCAACCCTTCAGAGCCCCATCCGTTATGCTCCTGAAGCTGCCATTCAATTCACACACAAATCGCTGCTCAAATGTAGCATATGATTATGTTGCAAAAAAAACAATTATGCTTTTTCACAGTGTGTTTCGGGTCCTGCATATACACCGATCAGCCATAACATTATGACCACTTACAGGTGAAGTGAAAACCACTGATAATATACACTGATCAACCATAACATTATAACCACTGACAGGTGAATAACACTGATAATATACACTGATCAGCCATAACATTATGACCACTGACAGGTGAATAACACTGATAATATACACCGATCAGCCATAACATTATGACCCCTGACAGGTGAAGTGAGTAAACCTCAAAATATACACCGATCAGCCATAAGAGGTGGGCTCAGCTATTAACACCCAACTGTTAACAGTTCCCCTTTCCTCCATTTCTTACCCTTTTTCTGTGCCTTTTCTTTGGCTGAACGAGCGGCACTCTTCTTCTGCTCTTCCTTCTGGGCCTGCAGCTCTGCAAACTTCCTGCGCTCCTCCTCCTCCTCTCGCTCCTTCCTCCTCTTCTCCTGGGCCTGAGCAGCCGCATCCTGCATAACCCGGATCACTGATCTCATCTCATGCAGAGCCCGCTCAGCCACCGTCATGTCCTCCACACTGGGGAACTCTCCCTGTCAAACAAACCGGGACATTACAGCAGACACAACGGAGAGATGGACCATTAGCCCTGTCGTCGGGTGAAAAACCACAAATGAAAACTTCTGGCGCTTGACGTCCGACCCCAAAATAACTGTATAAAGTGCAATTTAGACGGCGAAGACACTATAGGTCACTAAAGACCAGTGTTTCTCCACCTTTTTTAGACCAGTGTTTCTCCACCTTTTTTAGACCAGTGTTTCTCCACCTTTTTGGGGCCAGCGCCCCCCTAGTCATTACCCAGGTCCCTCAACACCCCCCATCACTTAAGATGGAGGCTAATTGTTCTGAACATTAATGATTATTATTTGTATTATTGTTGTTTCTATTCTTATCATCAAAAACAAATCTGTTTTTAACATTAAAATCTAAATTAAACAAGACGTTAGGGTTTTATCGCCTCCCTTGAAAAAAAATGGTTATTGGTCACACAATAAACACATTGGAAGTTGTCGATTGGTTGGAGAACGTACAAAGCCATAACTAAGGTATTTAATTGAATACAGAATGCATGTTTTATAGTTCGGTGCCATTTTTCTGATATCTTGCATTTAAATGTAAGACCATTTCCACAACAACACCCCATCCAAATTAAACATAATTGCACGAATTCGACTGATGCAGTCGGCTTAGTTTTCTTTTCCTTCAACAGATTTCAACCACAAAGCAAAATTGCGATTGTTCAACCACTTCTGATTTACACTTTCCTATGCTACCTGGGGAAGATCAGCAGTCAATCTCTACCATGCAGCTAGCTATATTACCTATTTTAGTATTAGCTAGCTATCTACCTTACGAACATCAGTGCTGGGAGAACAGCAGCCAACCGTCACTTGTTGACATCTAACATAATGAATGCTGCGCGATCAAAGCTAAAAACACATTATTTTGCGTCACCTGTTTACTTCGCTAACATAACTTTTAAGACATTTTAAAATAGGAAATCAGACAATTTAAGATAAATCCATTTATCGGAAACACTGTTTTCATGTTCCATGTCTTCACATTTGATTTTATTCATAGTCTAATTAATGATGCACATTTTTTATGAAGACTTTAAAGTTCGCGACAAGACCGATTCATAACGCAGCTTAGAAAGGTTGTATCAGCTGAATTTATGGCAGCTGATGGTGTTGCAGTGATAGGCGTTGCAGGTGTCTGGTTGTAGAATATTGTTTATGTTTAATTTTATAGACTAGTTTGCGTTGATATGCTTTGGCAATGTTGCATTGCATACAAATGTCAACAAAGACATTTGTATTGAATATTGTTTTATATTTACTGTGTCATTTAAATGTTTTACCTTATACCACTTACTGTGTTTTCTGTCATGCACCATTGAACCAAAGCAAATTCCTTGTATGTGTTAACCTACTTGGTAATAAATCGGAATCTGATTCTAAATGTGGGTTGGAATGCTGGACCAAGAAACCCTAACCCTAATACCAAGAAAACGAGCGTTCATTTTCCAGAGGTTACACGTTAAACGCCATTAGGATGAAATGTTCTAGATGATACTCTGTTGTCCCGAACCCTTGAAGGCAGCTAGGAGCTGCGCCACAAGAAGTTGACAGAAACACTGCATAGAAGAGTTACCAGACATTGTCTGGTAGTTTTTTGAAAGTAGCTTAAAACTCCTTTTGTCAAAACTCCGATTCTTGTGAATCTTCAGTGTAAACTTGCCTTAATACAACCCCCCCCCCCTAAATCAGCTCAACACCCCCCTCATCTAAATATTGCATCCTGCGCCCCCCGTTGTCCTCTGAACCCCCCGTTGAGAAACACTGCAATAGATGATGGGACAACAGGACTTTACTGACCTCAGCTGTCGTGCGTATCACCTCGGACACCTGGGAGCAGAGCTGGTTGGCGCGGGTGCTGTAGGATGTGAAGTCAGGGGCGTGGCCTGACCGGGTGGGTGCGGCCTGCTCCAGGAGCTGATTGAGTTGCAGAATCTCTTCCTGGATGGCGTTGAGAGCGCGCAGTCTCTCCCTGCCCTCCACCTGTCTCTGCTTCTCAAACTCCGCCTCCCGCAAGCGCTGCTGCTCCGCCTCCCGCAGACGTAGGTTTAGAATCTGTCAGGTGGTTTCGGAATCAGTACCTGAACACTATTTTTCCATTTTGTTTTCCACATTCTCAGAGGTTTGTTTACATTCGACAGACAATATTATACCCCTGTTTGAAATACCTTTATTCTGTTTTTGGCCTCTTCTTTCAACTTCTCTTGGCGCCCAATGCTTTCTTGTGTTCTTTAAACAGGAGAAATCCTTTTATAATAAAGAGTTTTGATAGGTAAGATGTTCAGGTAAATCAAGCAGAACCTACTCTCTGTCCATCATGTCCCTCATGCTCTGGAACTCCTGCCTCTGCTTCAGTTCCATGAACTCCTCGAAGCGTTTCAGCTGCTCGGACTCACGGCTTGCCACCGAGGCCACCAGCTTCTCCTGCAGCTCCTGCCTGATTGCCAGCTGCACCTGCACCAGTATATGCTCTTCACATATCAAATGCTAGGATGATGCAATGCCATGAGAACTATAGTAAACAAACTGTGTTGGAGTCAATGTGTAACAGTAATATGATGCTAAATGATGGGGAGAAAAACATCCTTCAAAACCTTGGCCTTGGCACGGTGTTTCTCCTCACACACGAGTATACATCCTGCCGTTTGTGTTGCCCTGGGAGACAGTAGAGATATGTTGGGGGGAGGAGTGGGGACGGAGACAGGGGTGACAGCACTTTCCTCATCACCAACAATCTGCTGCAGATTAAAAATTATTGACACAGATTAATAAATTCATTATTTTCAAAAATTGATATTTACTATTTATTATGGAACACTTGCTTCTGAGATTACTGTTGGTAATGTACCATGTGAGTTTTTGGTGTTGTACTAGATGTTACTTTTCTACACATAACCTTACTGGTGTGGAATCATATCATGTGGCCTACATAGGTTAACAGATTGATCAGACCAAAGGATTTACACAACCATTAACACAAACACACCTTTGCCTTACATACAGTCTCAGCATTCATCCCTCCAGTGGCGATCTTAAAATAGTCATGTGGCCAGAATGGTTAACAATATACAAAGTGCGCAACAAGACAACACAAACCTGCTCCTCTTCTTTCAACCTGGTGACTAGTGGTGGAGATGAGATTGGAGCAGGCTGATAATTAGCCAAAGAGAAAGGGCTGGATGAGCAGCTTGAGGAGACTGGGGCCTCCTTAGACAGGCCCGGGCTTGGGTCACAAGAAGCGGAGTCCAAAGAGCAGGTTTTCAGAAATGGCCGAGGGCTCAGGTTGAATCTCTTCAGGATGAGCCCTGAGAGTGGGGACAAGCTGGGAGCTTCATTACAACCTGACAAAATATCCTGTAGGGGACAGAAGTATTTTCGATTTAATGACAAGTTACGTAATACCAGGTTATGTAGCTACAGTGGAGGAAATAATTATTTGATCCCCTGCTGATTTTGTTCGTTTACCCACTGACAAAGAAATGATCAGTCTATAATTGTATTGGTAGGTTTATTTGAACAGTGAGAGACAACAAAATAATAAAAGAAAACACATTCAAATAAATTATACATTGATTTGCATTTTACTCAGTGAAATAAGTATTTGATCCCCTATCAATCAGATAGATTTGTGGCTCCCAGGTAGTGAGGGTAGTGAGCTGAGATTAGGAGCACTCTCTTAAAGGGAGTGCTTCTAATCTCAGTTTGTTACCTGTATAAAAGACACCTGGCCACAGAAGCAATCAATCATTCAGATTCCAACTCTCCCCCATGCCCAAGACCAAAGAGCTGTCCAAGGATGAGATTGTAGACCTACACAAGGCTGGAATGGGCTACAAGACCATCGCCAAGCAGCTTGGTGAGACGTTTACAACAGTTGGTGTGATTATTTGCAAATGGAAGAAACACAAAATAATTGTCAATTTCCCTCGGTCTGGGGCTCCATTCAAGATCTCACCTCATGGAGTTTCAATGATTATGAGAACAGTGAGGAATCAGCCCAGAACTACATGGGAAGATCTTGTCAATGATCTAAAGGCAGCTGGGACCATAGTCACCAAGAAAACAATTGGTAACACATTACACCATGAAGGACTGAAATCCTGCAAGGTCCCCCTGCTCAAGAAAGCACATGTACAGGCCCGTCTCAAGTTTGCCAGTGAACATCTGAATGATTCAGAGGAGAACTGGGTGAAAATGTTGTGGTCAGATGAGACCAAAATCGAGATCTTTGGCATCAACTCAACTCGCCGGGTTTGGAGGAGGAGGAATGCTGTTTATGACCCCAAGAACACCATCCCCACGTCAAACAGGGAGGTGGAAACATTATGCTTTGGGGAGTTTTTCTGCTAAGGGGACAGTACAACTGCACCGCATCAAAGGGACGATGGATGGGGCCATGTACCGTCAAATCTTGGGTGTGATCCTCCTTCCCTCTGCCAGGGCATTGAAAATGGGTCATGGATGGGTATTCCAGCATGACAATGACCAAAACACACAACAAAGTGGCTCAAAAAGAAGCACACTAAGGTCCTGGAGAAGCCTAGCCAGTCACCAGACCGTAATCCCATAGAAAATCTGTGGAGGGAGCTGAAGGATTGAGCCTCAACCTTAATGACTTGGAGAGGATCTGCCAAGAGGAGTGGGACAAAATCCCTCCAGAGATGTGCACAAACCTTGTGGCCAACTACAAGAAACGTCTGACCTCTGTGATTGCCAACAAGGGTTTTGCCACCAAGTACTAGAAATGCGTTTTTCTGGAATTTGTTGTCATTCTCTCACTGTTCAAATAGACCAACCATTACAATTATAGACTGATCATTTATTTGTCAGTGGGCAAACGACCAAACTCAGCAGGGGATCAAATAGGGGATCCGTTTTCCTCCACTGTAGTTACTACTACATTACAATGAAAACATTGAAACTGATTCCAAATGTTTCTACCGAACCGTTGGCATCAGTAGTGAACTGTAATCTTAAACATCACGCACGATTGGACGGTTATATTATTACTTTAGTTTTTACTGATCCATGTCCCAACGTTCTGTTCTGATTAACTACTACAGCAGTTAGCTTGAACTGTTCTAAACAAGTTCAAACAACATATCAAATGCAAACCAAAACTAGCTAGCTATTTGGCGGTGGCGTTCATTACCTCCCCCTTGTCGAGCCAGTCTGAATTGTATTTCAGTCTTCCTTTGGGTGAGTTTTTCAAGGCCTCCAATGTATCCCATCGTAAACTTTCAGCAGGCATGCTGATGAATAAATACACAATAAAAAAGATCCGTGGATTGATGATGCCAAGGCTAGCTGCTATTAACTTGCTGCATTCGGTTCCGCTGAAAGTTAAACGCCGACGTGATATATTGCCGGATATTTCTAGTTCCGACTAGTCAGAAATGCAACATAGATAATACAACACTAGACGATCTCACGTCAGAGCCCCTAGAATTAAGAGGGAATAATTAGGCTGCCATCTTACTTGGGACCTGTTCAAAACAGCACAATAGAAACACATGCTTATATCTCGTTAATATTATATAAATAACTACGTTCATTCATATTAAAACATATACAATTAATGTACTGTTCAGAATATTTAATATACGAATTCATTTAAAATAGTTTTCAATTAAAATATGGGTACATGGTTTCTGATGAATACAAGACACAGATTAGTATATTGGGGGACGGGGAATAAAGACAGCGTTTGGATGTGATAGAACTACTTGTCCCATCGATGCTTTATGTCTATGGAGTGTCAACAGTTTATTAATACGATTCCTAAAAACGTTTTAGTTCATGTATTCAATCATAAGGCAATTAAGTGTATGGGAAGGGAAACGGGATAACTATTTAAACATTTATTACAATTTATGTTTGTTCTTCATGGATGAGTGAAATATTCTTTTTTACATCAAGCATTTGATAAACAGTATACATACATTTCAGGTTAACATAAAAATATATATAAATGGTGCACATATAATGTTTGGAATATTCAATAAGATTAAACCCATTACTAAATGAAGCATTGAGAAATGTAACATCATGTTGCAGGCTATAGTTAGTTGATTCATATTGTTCCAGTCTGTCCTTCATGTTCTTAAACTGATTTTGGAATCGTTGCTGCATCTGCAAAAGAAGAAACAAAGAGTAATCATGCTTGGTGTGTCATACTATATTATGGTATTCAGATTTTTTGTCCATTGCCAAATATATATGATACGCAATTGATGATTTTCAAGGATTTATTTTTTATATATCACACTCAAATTCCTCCTTGCTTCTTCGTTACTAAGCTCTGTCTTACTTAAGCTCAACTGTCTCTCCAGGTCCAAAGCACAGTCCTGGGTGGACCGATCTTTGACCAAGGCCCACTCCAGACACTGATCCACGTCCTGTCCTGATGGAAAACATCAGGTTACCATTCAGAATATCATTTAAAAATTGTAAATTGCTAAAAGACTGCAGAGATATTCAGGTGGTGATCAGTTGCAAGACCTGTTCCTGTCGTCTTCTCCCGTTTTCCAATTTCCTGGACCATACCTCTGTTCTGCAAGTTTGCCTGCTCTAGTTTCCTTGTGAAGGAACATTCAAAACACTGACCAGCAGCAACACGCAAAACTTGTTTTAGACCTGATTGTGATCACTGTCCATGGGGAGAGCAAATATTTGTTTGTTGTCTCTAAAAAACTTTGGTAGGTCTCACCTCTATACATCTTCTGCTGCAAATGTTTGTACTCTCCAGCAAGAGCAAACCCCCTTTTTGAAAAGCCTCCATCCAACATCCCTCTTATCAAAACAGAGCATAATGTTAAAGGAAAACTGTAAAAGTAGGATCTGGTGTCTGAGAGGGTGTGGTTCTGCTGAGTGTTTCTCCTCTCCTGGGTGTGTATCTGCTTCTGGGGCTCTGTCATTAGGTGCACAAATACCACACAGAGATCAGTGACATCCTTATGCCAGAGTGGCTGTACGGGAAGAGCTTGCTTAGCATTTTTTCCATGAGTATGAATTATGGTTGTTATCCAACTGTAAAAGCTTTACTTCAGGTGTGATCTTAAATGTTTCTTATAAAAATTCTATAAAATACAAATTTCTTAGCTATATTATATTGATGTTTTTTTATATTTCACATTTTAAGTCATTTAGTAAAAGCCTCACTACCCAGAGCAACTTACCGTTTGCAGCGCAGTTCCCTTACAAAAGCAAAGGATGTGGGGCAAAACTCAACCCACATCACACTGGAGCAATATCACACAAATACAAATGTTATCAAAAAACATGCACAATCTTTTAGTACATGAGAGAAAACAGTCAAACAAGCTGGTATATAGGGATATCATTTTAGACTTGACTAAAATCACTCTGATACTGTTGGCAAAGCTGGAACATACTTGCCACTCTGATACTGTGGGCAAAACTGGTACAGACGTAAAGCTTTTATTGCAGCAAAAAGTGGCTCAACCAAATTTCAAAGGGTTGAATATGTATTTAATATTTTTACAAATTATTCCCTGTATTAAACCAATGTCACCTAACAGTAATGGATTTTGAGTTTCAGTGTTTAAAAATCAAATAATAACAAAACAAAATTTCTATCTAAAATTTGCCATTCAATAATATGAGGGAATTGGTAAATTATTTTCGAAATTGGATTAATTGGTGTCTTTTTGAAACTTTTGGAACTAAGCTGTTTGTGCATAAACCTCCCAATCCCATTCACAGGATCACATCTAACCCTCCGTTGCCATCCCGGCACCGCGTTAACCCACCCCGGCACCCCGTTAACCCACCCCGGCACCCCGTTAACCCACCCCGGCACCCCGTTAACCCACCCCGGCACCCCGTTAACCCACCCCGGCACCCCGTTAACCCATCCCGGCACCCCGTTAACGCTATAACGTTATAAACACTGGAGCATAGTGATGGATACAAACATGTTCTGTTCCTGTATCAGCCAGTCTCTTCAGTAGGTCTTGCCTCAGCTCTGATATCTTCAGCAATTCTATATATCAAAATATAAAAAATGCCCCCACCCCCCGGTGTTATACAACAACATATGATTGCACATTTGTAATTCCACCATTTTGAAGCCACTATCCTTGAATTAAGAAGAGTACCTCTTGTTCCTGACACTCCCTAAGGCAGGGGTCTCCAACCCTGGTCCTGGAAAGCTACTGTCCTGGTGGTTTTCACTTACCAAAAAAGTACAAATCAAAGTAGATTAATATTGTAGATTCTTCATAGTAGCCACACCTTGATGACAGCTTTGCACACTCTTAGAATTCTGTCAACCAGCTTTGAATTTAATCAAACCTTGATCCTGCAACCCACGGCCTCATTCAGGGTGGTCAAATGTGTTGCCATGGCCGTCCCATTAATCTCTGCTTCAACCAGCTTTCTCAGGATCATGTCTCTTTTCCCATGTAGAAAATGTAAATCGGTCCTGTACAGAATGTAAAGTTAATAACCAAGCTACTCCCAAAGATAATCCTAAAGATGCCTTTACATGTTCTTGCAAACTTTCAATAGTCCTAATGTATTTTGACTCTGTTGGACTGACTACACTTCATAATCTTATGGTGATAATCCAATACTTGAGGACTAAATATGCTTAAAATATTACAGGTCCAGACCACCACTTTCTTTGGGCGTGTCGGGGTAAGATGTTGTCTAGTCCTCAGAGGTCTAGGTCTTTGGTTTTATACAGAAGCAAAACAAAACAAAAAAATGCACATGTGAGGAGATAACCCTACAGCGGGTTATATCAGGTTTGAAAGTAAGTTTCTTAAAATATCGGTCATTGATTGGAGAAAATTAATTGGATTACGTTCTTGTTGGGGTTGCCAGAAGCAAACACCCACGCGAAATATTTCCGGTAAAAAGCCACCTCCTACCTGTAGACGGCGCAAAGCGATAACACTGCTCCACGATTTTAAACAAGGGCCTTGAAAACATTACGTGGTTGTCCAGTTCTTGTGAGACGTTCTAATGAACCTAATGTGAGGTGTAGCTAAATGTCTGGAGAACCTTTTATGAATTGGCAGTTGACATCCGAGGCTGTCGTCGTCTATATTCGGCTTCCTTTAAAACAAATGTAACTACTTGAGAAGTACTAGTTTCCATTTGACTTATATTATTTTATTCAACAATGGCGGACAGAGCGAGACAGTTGTCAGAACTTCGGCTGCAAACACTTGTGTTGTGTTTCACTGTATTGATGTGCGTATGTACGCTCGTTGAAGCCTGTGTTAGCGAAGGAGTTGATGACTTGTTGCTCTGCAGGTCCTGTGGGCATGAATTGGTTTTTGAGAAAGATACTAATTTTGTCCATAGTCGACTAGCGCTCTCTTATAGAAATTACACAATTTTCGGAGAAAGAAGAGTGCCTGTCCAGCGATTCGAAAACCCACAGGGCCATCAGTTTGAAGTCATGACTTTTAAAAAGGCAGACGTTGTCATGCATTGGCCTGCAGATAATCATTTTACCTGGTATCCTGGTTATTCCTGGACAGTGGCTACATGTCCGCGATGTAGCACGCACCTTGGTGGGTTGGGAATTAAAACGAATGTGGCATATAATTTACCTGCCTGACACTTTAGTCCCTTAAAGCACCAATGGCAAAAGCACATTTATACGAGTGAATGTGTTTATTTTGTAATCACGTGTTTTTTCTTGCAGGTTGGGCTTTTCAACCCATTGAATTTCCGAAGACCCTAACCCAAAAAGAATTTGAAGAATCGAAGCACACATTTGTGGCATTAATCACTAATCGGTTGTTACAAGAAAGATTTGCATCAACACTTCTAATGACTCCGAAATCGTTTAGAAGCTGACATCACCAACGTTGAAAGCTACAAAATTATACTTGGATGTACAGAATTAAAAAGTATTTTGCACTTCATACGTACTACTGAACAGTATTTTCTTGTTTACACCAAGTCACTTCTGAAAATATTACGCATTTGCTCTAATTGGCTAAAGATTTATGTTGGTATTCTAAAACGCGCCAAAAAGCTATTAATGTTTCCTTTTAACACTCTTGTTGCCGGTACAAAATGTCTATAATATACTTTAGCGCTTGTTTAATAATTTAAAATACTGCAAATGGTCCAATCCAGGACTCCGCAAAATGAACGGGCAATCGCACAATATTGGATTGACTGTCCGGCCAACAGCTCATTTCGGTTAAATCAAGAGCCCGGTTGTCAAAACTGCAAGCCACCAAAGACGATTGATAATTATTGGAAAGTAAAAATCTAGCTCCTCGGTGGACTCGCATCAACGCATTAAATTATTTTAAGATGCACTTCCTAGAAGACCTTTAGCCTCACGTTGTGCAAAACCCGAGTAGAATCGCTATCATATATCAAGTTAGCTATGCAAATAAGTTAGAAAGGGACTGGTTTAATGATGAGGCACAACTATTTTAAAAGGAGCCGTTTTGACAGCTTTTACAACAAAATATCCCCAAATCCCTGAGTGCATCTTTATTAAAGTCAACCATGCTTTCCCTAATCGTTGTGGACAGAAATATCGATTTCCTGCTGACTTTTTGTATGATGGTGATACACACATCATAGCATATCAAACAAACCTAACATTTTACAGACCCATGATTTATTTTCACACCTCTTTTGTAAACACATTGTTTTACTCAAATTAACTGTAAATGGAACTCAAAATTCTCACCACGATGGCTAGACTTTTCAAATCTATTCAGTTTTCAAGGCGGTAGATATTCAACTGCAGCACAAATTACTACCATGGTTGGTTAGAAAAGACACCTTCATGTACACATTACATTTTATTGTAACAAAGCAACTTGTACACCTTCAATGTTTAAAACAGATTCTTTTTTTACCCAAGAGGTAAAAGAACAAAGGTGATTAGATGTAAATTCCATGAGATAACAGGTCATTTTCCATGAAGCAGTGGGGGCCCAAATTTACAAGCATATTTTTTTGTTTTTTTAAGTTTTGTTTATTAAAAATGTCATTTCAAATCCCATGGATGTCCGAAAAACAATACACTGAAAAAAAAACATAGCTATGATGTCAAAATTCCCACCCTGCCCAACACACTAAGATATCCTGCTATCCTACCCCAGCATTGACCCCCCCAAGAATTACAAGAGGTGAATAGGAATGAGCTGGTACTTTCTATCTGTTCACTTAACCACACAGGGAGCAACATGATTTGTAGGGATCTACTCCAACTGAACAAAAATATAAGAGAGGGGAGAGGGGGAAGGTCTGCTAGCAATAGTTCACTACACCATGGCTCTCATTAGATTAATTGCACAACCTTTAACAGGGGAAAAAAGTATATATAAATTGCTATTTGATTAACTCTACAGGATGGCGTGCTGATTACATGTTTGTATGTTTAAAAACTCTGATGAATGTGGGAACTGGGGGGGGGTGGTTGACAATTCACAGGCAGGAAGTTGCCATTGGTTTAGACGGGACCGAAAAACGTAACATGGCACGAACAGGAGAGGCTTCTAAAAGAGGAAGAAGCACAAAGTAAAAAAAATCTTGCTCCCAAATGTGGGCGGATAACCAAATTGTGGGGGGGGGGGGGGGG
>JACXGK010004107.1:0-16107 GCA_016801125.1 Novumbra hubbsi | reverse complement strand
TCTCCATCTTCCCCCTCATCCTCCTCTTCTTCTTCCTCTCCATCATCTTCATCGCCTTCCTCATCAATGTCTTCAAGACCTTCTTCATCATCATCTTCATCACCTTCTCCCTCCTCTTCATCCATATCAGGAACCTTCCAATCAATTTAAAAAACACTATGAACAGTAGTAAACTGACACCCCCATGGGTGGCATTTAAAGCCAGTAAATCCAGAAATAACATCAAAATAATGACCATCAACATAGCAGCACAATGCGAATAGAAGTCAACAAACATTCAAGTCTTACTCCAAGTAAGGAACACAAGAGGCCTGCAAGCCTCTTATAACACTAACCAAGTAGTACTGCAGGGGGTTTGGCCAGATGTCATCCTTGATGACCTCTCCCAGCTCATCGGCCCCAGCATCAGAGTGATCGGTAAACCAGGTGAAGAAGCTCTCTGGCTCTTCGTGTTGTCTCTTCCTACCAGCCTTGTTCTGTGTCTGGCTGGAACGCTTCGTCAGGTCCTTCAGAGACATCACAGGGGTTAAAACCATCCAAGGAGGGGTTTTATTTAGCAGTCAGATAGCAATGTGGACCACTACCTATCAAGCATGAAACCCACCAGGGCCCTGATCTACGTGCAGCATTCCCATGTAAATAACATTTGAAGTGTAATCACACAAGTTGATTCGGGAAATACCTTTCCTGATTTCCATTTGATTTCTGTTGACTTTGAGGATGGGTCTCCACTCTCATTCAGATGGAACTCTTTGGAAAGGACTTTGTTTTCAAAGTATGGATTTTCATCAAAATACTGTAACAAGCGAAATTAGGTCAATTTTAACAAGTAGTAGAGGTGCAGTCATTAATGCAAAATTTGTGAATTGAATGGTCTTTATCACTTACAAAATCTATTCTGTAGCCTGATTTGATATCTTCAAACTCTGTAACCTCCACCCTGGTCAGATAGTGAAGTGCCTCCTCATCTTCCTCCCCAAGAAGGGCAGAAACTAAAGGCAGTAACAAAAGGCAAACCATCCAAGCATTGTAAGTATCTGTGGTAAAGTAACATATTCCAAGGGATTGTTCAGATGCTTACCTTGTGGATGGTTGACAAATGTAGTAACCCAAAAGTTTGGGATTTTGGCGATCAGTTCTGACCTCTTCTGAAAGAATGGCTGACGGAGTTTGTTGTATTTCTGTTCTACTTTCAATATCTCCTCACTTGCTTGCTCATTCAGTCTGGGAAAAATAGTTCACAGGCATATCAAACCACACATTACCACATACTTGCAGACTGGTTAATTCGGACAATTAAATTTGAGTGGTACCTGTCAATTTCGTTCTGAACTTCATCGATGTGTTCAATAGCTTCCTGTTGCTCTTTTTCTACAAGAAGAACAAACGTCAGAAAATATTGCAGTGACACTTAAATCACAGTTTGTGGCTGACTTTGCATGTGAGTGGCTACACACAATGAGTAGTTTGTGGCTGACGTTGCATGTGAGTAGCTACACACAATGAGTAGTTTGTGGCTGACGTTGCATGTGAGTAGCTACACACAATGAGTAGTTTGTGGCTGACGTTGAATGTGAGTAGCTACACACTTCCAGAACATTTACCCAAAATGTATCAAAGATGCCACTGCAGCCTACAAAGTTCAGAGCTAGGCTGGTTTATAAATGGAAAAACTACAAGATGCACTCAGGATTAAATCTGCAGATGAGAGTTGGTAAATATGACACCTGACAAAGGGTGTGCAAAAAGGGTATAAATGCTATATCCATCTTAGAGCTTGCAATACATTGCTCTAAAAAGGCTACTTGCATCAAATGCAGTACCATTTAATATTTCCAGAGCAGCTTGGAAACGGCGTTTCCTGCTAGCTACAGTAAAGGGCCGCGTGGGTTTAATGGGAGATTTCGAACACTGTGCCACTACCCCCCCCCCCCCAGTTGGGTGCCTTGCCAGTAGACCATGGCCAAGTTGGACCTTACCGGCATGAAATACAGTGTTCTACAACTCAAATGCATCGGCCTACTACCCGAACACGGTCGGCTCACTATGGCAACTAGCTAGCCATATTGCAAATTTCACAATCGCAAGGTAGCTTCATCATGGCGGATGTGAACGACAACAACAAAGTAAGTTAGCACACTAGGCCACGGTTTCATTCAACACAGAAACACAGTACTCAAACGTCAACCAATTCAGCAAAAACAAACTATATTAAAACACTCTTGCAACTGCATTGACAGTGCCAACGACTAGTCCTCGGAACGAAACAAACTGAGCATGCATGCACTGATTAGACAATTAGCTAGCTATGTAATGTTGCTAGCTAAGTAATGTTGCTAACTACAGCAGCTAACATGGCCTCCGTCATCGGTCTAGCGTAAATAACTAGTAACGTTAGCAGACATACAGAACTGCGCACTCACGACAGATAATACCGACTGCACCAGGCATTGAGTAGATTTATACACAAAAGCACACAAAAATTGTGCCATGTTAAATATTTTGTTTACAATCAGTACATTCTAGCATAACTAATAAAGAAAGTGAAAATGGCGGTGAACTGGAGGCCGCCATTCCTTACCGGAGGTCTCGTCCGCTCCGTCATGGTTTGAGTTCAGCTCCTTTTTACTCACTTTTGCCGTCGATGCCGACATGTTTTTTGTACGCTGTGATAACAGGCTTCGGGAAATAATACGGCGATTGTTTTGTGTTCTCCCTGAACAGGAGATTCGTATTTCTACCTACAATCTCGATGTGCTCTAACAACGTGGGTAGCGCTCCTCCACACAATATAAAGCGAGGAAGTCAAGCACATTCACACACACCACAACCAAGCTCAAGCCCACTCACGCGCTCCCTTTCATTACGAGCGCGCCTCAGCAAATGGAACCGATGAAGCTCCGCCTCTCGAAGAGAAGGTCGTGTTCGCTTGCTCAGACGTTGCATGTATCAACCAATGGTTGCATCCTAAGTCATCGACAGTGCCATGGACTGACTTATTCTCGTTGTGATAGTAAACTGATTTGTACATTACCAATCCAGACGGTCTAAGATCTGTCAAGCGTCTGCAACGCCGGTGCAGAGCAACGATGCCCGAATCTACAAGCTAGTATGTGATGCTTCTGATAGGTGACATTAATAAAAGGGCGGGATTTTATTGAAAAACCATCAACAAAATGTTTGTAACGTTTGCTAATAATTTACATAATAAAATAACAATTCTAAGGATCATAGTCATCCTAAGAGTTGATAATATGTAAACATGTTTGGTGTTTTGAAATAATTCTAAATAATATATTGTATACAATTTGCCCTCGCTTCTATACCTAGCTGCCTGTGAAATTACGAATATTGCAGATTTTTCTTTCAGTTGATGTTGATTATTTAAAATGTTAAATAAAACCTGTGTCACTCACCTTAGTAGCTTGATCTGGTTATCAAATAGCTCTCAAAGGTTAAGAGATTATAGGCTGCAGCCCTGTGCATCATTCATGCATAACTCTCCTGATTTGATGGCCCATAATACTTTGGGTCCCTTGCCAAAGAATTACTTAACCCCATTAGTCATTGCTTATTCTTACAGCTGTCAAACAGTGATCATTCACATCCCACACTATGTGTATAAAAAATTGCATATAGCCATATTTTCCAAATATTACACTTTGCAATAATCCCTATTAAAATGTTAGATTAAGAAAAGAAAGGCATATCCTTATTTGGATAACCTTTTGTTTACAATAATTTTCTCTCCTGCAGCTGACTCCCCAGAGTGTTAGATTTATGTCCCAGGCACTCCCTTTTGCTGAAACAGGATTAGCAAAGCTCTTAACTGGAGGCTCTCTGATTGTCCTGAGGAGAAGGGCTCTGTGTTTGTCTTTGGTTGGAGACAGCCAAGGAACATGTGGTTCTGCACTGGCCAATGCTAGCTGGCGTGGGACATCAGCAGCGCTCACACACTAACAGCAGTGTTGGCACGGCAGAGAGATCTCTGCCACCCCTGCAGGAAGCCTAAACAGAAAAACACAGAGATAAAAAAGAAATTAAAGGAAGAGAGAGAGATTTAAAAGCAAGAGATGAGGAGAACAGGATGAATCAGAGGGATTTTGAAAAGACTACAGAGGTAAAAACGAACACATTCACAGATTACTCTTTGACCCGATTCACAAGATGTAGAGCAGCATCAAGAAGAACACTGCTTGCTTGACCCTGACAGTTTGCAACAACAGCAGCAAAGGACTTGTGTTTTCAAGGATAGTGAAGGTTCATTAGCAATGTGAGAAGCCGTCCTGTGGCCAAGAAGATGACGAATTAAACATCATTCAGAAAGAAGTGGCCTCAGAGGTAAGTGGATTGCATGGTCATACTGTGATTTTCACCTGAGTTAGGCTTTCTGTTACTTCCCTTTTCTGATTTACCTTCACTTGAACCAGAGCGAGTAACATTGTACTTGTTTTTTGGGGCTTTGAACAAACCCAGAGCAGGTGTTGCGCAGGTATACTTGCCCTCTTTAATCACTGGCTGCATCATTGTTTTGGTGTGGTTATGACGGTCCAGGAGTGGTGTGGTTATGACGGTGTGGTTATGACGGTGTGGTTATGACGGTCCAGGATCTGAGGATGCTGTCTACCGCCCAGCAGATGCTGCAGGACAGCCGCTCCAAGATCGAGCTGATCCGAATGCATATTATCAAAGTCACCCAGGCCGGTGCTGAGGGGAGCGGAAACCAGGGCAGCACCAATCATGGAGGTCAGAGAGTCATGGTGGCGTTTAGTTAGTGCAGGGATCATGGTTATAGTAAGTGGAGCTCAGAGAGTCATGGTGGCGTTTAGTTAGTGCAGGGATCATGGTTATAGTAAGTGGAGCTCAGAGAGTCATGGTGGCGTTTAGTTAGTGCAGGGATCATGGTTATAGTAAGTGGAGCTCAGAGAGTCATGGTGGCGTTTAGTTAGTGCAGGGATCATGGTTATAGTAAGCCATTTAGTTACTACAAATATTTGCACAGAATTTTGACAATTCTGTAAGGATTCTGTATATCTTGATGTCATTTTTTTGCTAGTTCTGTTTTTTCTCGCTTTTGTATTTGATGGTATGATATTGAAAAATGTAAGTCTGCTTAATTTGACAGATGTTGTATCTAAGTGAGGATATTCAAACATGCAATTACTATATCTGAACTTACAATTACAATGACTCTATCTGACCTTGGCTCTGTATCTCTGTCCTCTTAGGCGTTGCCCCTCGGGACATCCATGTAGCTGAGTTAAAATTCGATGTCCAGAGAGAAACAAAGGTGGTGACGATGGCCAGGGAGGTGGTAAAGCAGCTCGAGGGGCTGCCAGCACAGGACCAACTGGCACTGGCTGAGGTGGTTAGCCTGGACAAACAAACTAAAACATAAATCATTCTTAAAACAAACACAGCATTTGGATATTTTCATAGAGACTAACTAAGGAGTTACTGTAGTTTCAAGTGTAAAAACACCATAAGAGTCATATTTAGAAGATTTGTTTCTGTGCCTACGCTGTGGATACAAATATCTACCAGGCTCGGTCCAGAGTGCAAGAGTCATCTCAGAAGCTAGATCTTCTGCGTCTTTCTCTGGAGCGCCGCCTTGGGGAGTCATTTCAGGAGGCTCTTCAGGAGTCCGTCACCAAAGATGGGCTCCCTACAACGTCTCCTCCTTCTGATTCACCATGCTCCCTACCATCATCCATTTCCTCATCCTTCCTCAAGCCGGCCGCCCTAACAGGTAATGACTGTCTTCAAAGCTTTTAGATACTTTTCTGTTTAGGTATCTAAGATAAAAGCTAAACTAGTATTTTCATTTTAAGGCTGGTTCTTCTGATAATTACAATATTGTACAGGCACACTTGTGGTCAGGCTTCTGGGATGTGAGGACTTGTTGAAATCCCTGCCAAGTCAAGGTCACATAACCAGTGCATTATCAGCCCCGGACAGCCCACCAGATCCCAATGTCTTCAGCCGTCCTGTTCACACAGAACGCTGCTCATGTAAGTTACAGCTTAACTCTTCACTCCTCTCTTACTGAGTGTCCAGGTGGCACATTGTGGTTGATGCATTTGAATATTCCAAATACTGTATTTTTAGAACCAGATAATTTGAGTAAAGGAAATACATGACTGTAATATCTGAGTCTTTGTCTGACAGTGGAGATGAGTGCAGTATTGAAACTGGATAACAGAGTTGTGGGCCGCACTAGCTGGAGACCCATAAGTAAGCAGGCATGGTGCCAAAGCTTCAGCATCCAACTGGACCGGGTATGTCATGTCCATGGAGTGGGCAGTTAATACAACTGGTGGAGGCAACTATTTTAATGAACACCAGGAGGAGCTGTTGCCCTTTGCATAACTGACTGTATAGGAACCTAATTTAGTTAGTTGTATGTCCTCTAAAAGTGATTATAATACCATGGTTTCTCAGAGATTGTACATATATTTCATCTGTGGACCCCTACAGTCACGGGAGCTGGAGATTGCGGTCTTCTGTCAGGACTGGAGGAATATGTGTGCAGTCAAGTACCTGCGTTTGGATGAGTTCCTAGACAACCAAAAACATGCACTTTGTTTGTGCCTGGAGCCCCAGGGTACACTGTTTACTGAGGTCAGACTTATTTAAAAGTTCTTAATGTGAGCCAGAGTGGTCTAATAATCAGATATCCATACTTAGCAAGTCACTTGTTTTAATCTGGTGGCATTGTAGATTACGTTTATCAACCCTGTGATTGAGCACCGACCCAAACTAAGGCGTCAAAGATGCATCTTCACAAAAGAGAAAGGTAAGTTATCTCACCTACCTGTGGTCATAGATATAAAATGCCATGTTACTATGAATGATTTTGTTGTTGTACAACTCTGTCCCTTTTCCTCCACTCAGGAAAGATCTTCCTTCGTGCTGCCCAGATGAACATGAACTTTGCCACATGGGGTCATCTAATGATGAGTATCCTGCCTCAGTGCAGTTCCTTGCCCACTTTGACTCCTACTGCCTCTGACACAGAGGTCAAACCCCCAGCTTTTACCAAGAAGGCCATTCCAGCAACCCCCCAACTGCTGAGGTGAGAGAATATGTGCATTAGGAGCTTTATGTGGTTACAAAAGTATGAAACAAGTTGTTTATTTCTAGAAATATTTGGTTACGGGAGAATATTGTATGTGATAAGGTTTCCTGTTTATCTACCTGCAGGGACGGACCCATGATTAGGATTAAAACATGTGACCAGGGTTTATCTGAACCGTTTAGTATCGATCATAGAAGAATCATCCCCAACCCTGTCTCAACTGCACCTACACAGACTACGACAGAAAAAGATGTAAACACCCCTTCCAGTTCCAGTAAATTGTATTGCATTGTCATTTGGTAAAGTGATGGGCACTGACAGATTTTTAGGAAGTTTAAACTGAATGAATGATTGTTTTTATGATTCTTCATTTGCCTGTTTTCAGTTATCAAAAGAAAACTACGCAAAAGAGAGAAAAAGGATGCAGATGGAAGATTTTAAATGTATCTTTGTCCTGGGCAGAGGACACTTTGGAAAGGTGCAGGATTTTTGCAAACATAACTTATAATATTACTCATTTTAAATGATTTTACATAAACCACTTTTTCATTATTGTCAATGTTCACCCTCTCCAGGTACTTCTAGCTGAGTTTAAAAAGACAGGAAAACTATATGCCATTAAAGCCCTAAAGAAGAGGGACATTGTAACCCGTGACGAAATGGACAGGTACCTTTAACCAATTTTGTGATGTCCAATTCATTATTATGGTGCTCCTTCAGACATGGTCAGTATAAGCGTTATTAAAAATAGGAGACATTGTGGCATATACCATACAATCAGTAGGTATGGTTGTTGAACACACAATAGCACAGTAGTTTTTACCACAGATTACAACTCATTCACATCCAGCACTACTCTCTCTGACAGCCTGATGTGTGAGAGGAGGATCTTTGAGATGATCAACACATCTAGGCATCCTTTCCTGGTCAACTTGTACGGCTGCTTCCAGACCAATGAGCATGTCTGTTTTGTCATGGAGTACTCACCAGGAGGTGACCTATTGATCCATATCCATAACAACGTCTTCTCCGAAGTGCAGACCAAGTGCGTTTTACAGTACAAGCACGCTCATGCTATTTAGAAGCCATGTAAAACAACCACATGTAATTGCAAAGGCCTTCTCCTTACTATTGCAGATTCTATTCAGCCTGTGTTTTACTGGGGCTAGAGTTTCTGCATCAGAAGAATATAGTTTATCGGTGAGTCATGTCTTTTTGAATAGCGTTAGTGTTATATAATACTACTCTGGTTATATTAATAGCTTCTTACAATTTTATTGTTCTACACAGAGATTTGAAGTTAGACAACATACTGATGGATGCAGATGGATTTGTTAAAATAACAGACTTCGGACTATGTAAAGAAGGTAAAATTATGTTTAATCATATATGTCAAGGTTGGTTGTCACTGGAAATACACAATGACAAATACCATTTCTGCTGTAAGAAAGTAAATAAGGTTTAAAGACCAATACTGGCATCAACAATAGCTAGCATTGCACACAGCAACCCACACTCCCCCACAAAAATGCCATCATAAGAAGAAACACTACATGTGCTGTGTTCCTTGCAGGAATGGGGCATGGCGACCGAACATCAACATTCTGTGGAACCCCAGAGTTCCTGGCTCCTGAGGTGCTTACTGATGACCACTACACACGAGCTGTAGACTGGTGGGGCTTGGGCGTCCTTATCTTTGAGATGCTGGTGGGAGAGGTAAAGCATTGACGAAAAGCCCACTCCCTAAAACACAATTGAATAAATTTCAGAGTATTGTTAGAATTATTGTTATAGCTATTATTTGCAATGTTGGTAATGGTGAACATCACACCGTCCAAACCCCCCCCAAAATTACAACTTGCTTATATGTACCAAATTCCTCTTTATTCATCCCAAAATAAAGTTAATTAAAAAAAATCACCTGTGATTCACAAAAATATATTCTGTTATTTGAAGTCTCCTACAAATATCAAAGATATTACAGTGCACCCGGAAAGTATTCAAAGCACTTCACTTTTTCCACAATTTGTTATGTTACAACCTTATTCCAAGTTTGATTCAATAAATTTTTCCCATCAGAATTCTACACACAATAACCCATAATGACAAAGTGAAAATTTTTTGTTTCATATTTTTTTATAGATTTGCAAAAATTAAGAACAATAATATAAACATGTAAATAAGTATTCACAGCCTTTGCTCAATACTTTGTTAAAGCACATTTGGCAGCAATTACCGCCTCAAGTCTTTTTGAGTATGATGCTACACGCTTTGCACACCTACTTTTGGGCAGTTTCTATCATTCTTCTTTGCAGGACCTCTCAAGCTCCATCAGGTTGGATGAGGAGTGTCGGTGCACAGACATTTTCAGATCTCTCCAGAGATGTTCAATCAGGTTCAAGTCTGGGCTCTGGCTGGGCCAATCAAGGACATTTACAGAGTTGTCCCAAAGCCACTACTTTGTTATCTTGGCTGCGTGCATAGGGTTCTTGTCCTGTTGGAAGAGGAACCTTTTATCAATCAATCAATCAATCACATTTATTTATAAAGCCCTTTTTACAACAGCAGTTGTCACAAAGTGCTTTTACAAAAACACCCAGCCTAAAACCCCAGTGAAGCACGCAACAACAGGATTGAAGCACGGTGGCTAGGAAAAACTCCCTATGTGGGCTGGATTGTAGGAAGAAACCTAGAGAGGAACCAGGCTCAAAGGGGTGGCCATACCTCTTGTGGCTGTGCAGGGTGATGTTTAAGAATACTGCTAATAATGAATAAATTCACATGAGCTGTGTCCAGAGTCTAAAATGCCTGATCTAGGTGACAAGCATGATCAGATTGGCAGGACAGGAACAGTCCAGGGTGGGTTGATTAGGGGTTCAGCCTGGTGGAAGCCGGAATCGTCAGGATCATCTAGGTTGGGAGGGGGGGTCAGCAGAGTGGCAGCTGGAATCGTCAGGTATCTGCTTGTTCTGCAGCAAAACCAGGAGGGCTCGGGACAAGGTCTTCTGGGCCTGGTACTCCACAGGTGTAGGCCGAGACCTCATGTCCTTTCTAAGTTGAACCGCAACAGGAGACAAGGAGAGTTGTTAAAGAGTGCATTTCTTAAGAGTTAAGGAGGAGAACATAGAGATATGGAGGAGAACTAGCCCTGCTCCCCCGGTACAATAATATAGCAGCATAAAAACTTTTGTCTGAGACAGGGGGGTCCAGTGACACTGTGGCCCTATCCAAGGGAGGCCTCGGACAGGACCCAACAGGCAAGAAATCAATCCACCCACATTGCCAGGCATCAGCCAAAGGGACATCGACTAACCGCAACCACAGACATCAGCAAGCCAGTCACTCCGCCCTCAAGTAGCATTGGAGAGCAGGTATCCCAGTGGAGATGAGAGCCCACCTAGCAAGACAACAAGGGTGGACAGTATAGAACCATTCCGATCACCTTCAACCCCTGGGCCAGGCTACACTAGTCAAAAACCATGCTGAAAAGATGCGTCTTTAGTAGACACTTAAAAATTGCCATTTCTAACTGTAATTGGCAGAGATTATTCCACAGTAGCGGAGCTCTATGTGAGAAAGCCCTGCCTTCGGCTGTTTGTTTAGAAATTCTAGGTATGACCAGAAGACCTGCATCTTGCGATCTTAAGTTACGTGTAGGTATATATGGCTGGATCATTTCAGAGAGATATGCAGGAGCAAATCCGTGTACTGCTTTATAGGTCAACAGTAAAACCCTAAAATCAGCCCTAGCCTTGACAGGCAGCCAATGTAGAGAAGCTAATACTGGAGAAAATGTTTTGTTCTAGTTAAAATTCGACAGCTGTATTCAACACTAACTGAAGTTTATTCATTGATTTATCAGGGTAACCGGAGATTAGAGCGTTGCAATAGTCTAGTCTGGAAGTAACAAAAGCATGGATTAGTTTTACAGCATCAGCTTTTGATAAAAAAAATTGTATTTTAGCAATGTTCCGAAGATGAAAAAAAGCAGCTCTAGAGATATTTTTTACGTGTTCATCGAAAGATAGGTCAGGGTCAAGGGTGACGCCAAGGTTTCTCACATTCTTTTGGGATATGACTATACAACCGTCCAGGTTAATTTGTGAGATCTCCCAACAGTGCTCTTTGTTTCTTAGGTCCTAAAATTTACATTTCTGTTTTTTCTGAGTTTAAAAGCAAAAAGTTATCGGTCATCCATTTCCTCATATCTGAGACGCATGCTTCCAAAGTATCTATTCTGGGGGCCTCTCCATGCTTCATCGAGATATATAGCTGTGTGTCATCAGCATAGCAGTGAAAATTTACATTGTGGTTCCTGATTATATCACCCAGAGGCAGCATATATAGGAAAAACAGTAATGGCCCCAAAACTGAGCCTTGAGGAACACCAAAACATACCTTTGATTTGACAGAGGACATGCCATCTATTGATACAAACTGATATCTTTCAGATAAATAAAATTTAAACCAGGCTAAAACTTTTCCGCGTAGCCCAACATGGGTTTCCAATCTCTCCAAAAGAAGGGAGTGATCAATAGTGTCAAAAGCAGCACTAAGATCAAAAAGCAAGAGAACAGATGCAGAATCTTTGCCTGAGGCCATTTGAAGGTCATTTATCACCTTCACAAGTGCAGTCTCAGTGCTATGATGGGGTCTGAAACCGGATTGGAGCATTTCACAAAAGTTGTTTGTCTTCAAAAAGGCATTAAGTTGTAGAGAAACAGATTTTTCTAAGATTCTGGAGAGGAAGGGGAGGTTCGATATTGGCCTATAATTCAAATTAGATTTTTTCAGTCGAGGCTTTATTTCTGCTATTTTTAATGAGTTTGGTACACTTCCAGAGGACAGGGAGCAGTTGATTATGTTCAACATTGGTGGACCTAGCACTGGGAGTAGCTCCTTAAGTAATCTTGTTGGAATCAGGTCTAATTGACAATTTGTGGGTTTAGAACTTGTTACTAATTTAGTGAACGTGTCAAGTGAAATAGGATCAAAAAATTAAAGTGTCCCCATTGATACCAGGTCAGGGGAGTTCTGTGCATTCTTAGGACCGGTAAAAGTTTGAAAACTAGGCCTGCTGGAAGAGTCGGTTATTTGTTTTTGAATGGTGATGATCTTTTCATCAAAAAAGTTGATGAATTCATTTCTGCTGAAGTGAAGACTCACTTCATTTGTTGAACGTTGCTTATTTGTTAACTTAGAAACAGTATCAAAGAGACATTTTGGATTGTTTTTGTTCACCTCAATCAGGTTGGAAAAATAAGATGGTCGAGCAGATGTGAGTGCTTTTCTGTATTGTACTGTACTGTCTATCCAAGCTAATCTAAATACTTCCAAGTTGGTGGAGCACCACTTTCGCTCCAGCTTTCTGGAGGTTTGCTTGTATGCTCTAGTATTGTTCGTGTACCAGGGAGCAAGTTTCTTATTTCGTATTTCTTTAGTTTTTAGCGGTGCAACCCTATCTAAAGTCTTGCGCAATATTGAGTTTAAATCCTCAATTTGATCATTTACAGATTTATTTGCACTGTCATCAATGAGCAAAACTGGAAGAATAGTCTGAAATCTATTTGTAGTCTGAGAATTTATATTACGACTGGTAAAAGTAATTTTTTGGGGTGCAAATTAGCTTTTTAAATTAACGGTAAATGTGATAAGACAGTGGTCTGAAATTCCAGGGTTATTTGGAAGAATTAATAGATCCACAACATCAATTTCTCGTGACAGAACTAAGTCTAAAGTATGATTGTGGCAATGCATTGGACCTGAGACGTGTTGAACAAAACCCATTGAATCAATTATGGCTTCAAAGGCTTTTTGAAGAGGGTCATCTGACTTTTCCATATGAATGTTGAAATCACCAAAAATCTGAATATTATCTGCCATGACTACAAGGTTAGACAAGAATTCGGGAAACTCACTGAGGAAACCTGTGTAAGGCCCGGGGGGCCTGTAAATGGTAGCTATGAATAGCGAAGTATCAGCCTAGTTCACTTTCATAAGTAAAACCTCAAAAGAACGAAAATCAGCTATGTGTTTATGAGTACATTTATACTTTGCGTTATAAATATTTGCAACACCCCTCCCTTTTCCGGGTTGCGCGGGGGATATGATCACTAGTGTAGCAAGGAGGGGAGGCCTCATTTAAGGCAATAAATTCATCAGGCTTTAGCCAGGTTTCACACAGGCCAATGATGTCTAGTTTGTGGTCAGTGATTAACTCATTTACTGCAATTGCCTTAAAAGCAAGGACCTTTACCCCAGTCTGAGGTCCATTGCGCCCTGGAGCAGGTTTCCATCAAGGATGTTTCTGTACATTGCTGCATTCATCTTTCCTTCAATCTTGACTAGTCTCCCAGTTCCTGAGATGTTAATGTTGCCACCACCATGCTTCACTCTAGGGATGGTAATGGCCAGGTGATGAGCTGGTCCTGGTTTCCTCTAGAAATGAAGCTTGGCATTCAGGCCAAAGAATTTAAACTTTGTTTCATCAGACCAGAGAATTTTGTTTCTCATGATCTGCTGGAGTTCTGTCAGAGTGACCATCAGTTTCTGGTCACCTCCCTGACTGGCTGGCTGGGCGACTCTAGGAAGAGTCCTGGTGGTTCCAAACGTCTTCCATTTACGGATGATGGAGGCTACTGTGCCCATTAGAACTTTCAATACTGCAGTCATTTTTCTGTTCCCAGATCTGTGCCTCAATACAATCAGAGGTCTAGAGACAATTCCTTGGACCTCATGGATTGGTTAGTGCTCTGACATGCACTGTCAACTAAGGGACCTGATATACAGGACAGGTGTGTGCCTTATAAATCATGTCCACTCAACTGAATTTACCACAGGTGGCTCCAATCAAGTTGTAGAAACATCTCAAGGATGATCAGTGGAAACAGGATGCACATGAGCTCAATTTTGTGTGTCATGGCACTGTGAATACTTATGTACATGTGATTTTAAATTTTTCATAGAATTGCAAAAAAATTAAAAAACGATTTAGTCCATTTTGAAATATGGCTGTAACATAACAACATGTGGAAAAAGTGAAGCGCTGTGAATACTTTCTGTATGCACTGTAGATGATAATGTGAAGGGGAAAAATTACAGAGGAGGAACTAAACAAGGCAACCAATTGGGCAAACATATTTATATATATTTTTTTATCTGAAACAAATGTCACCAAGCATTATTAACAGCACATATAAATCAACATGTAATGCTTAATGGTGACCGTAGTACATTTAACAAAATGAAGAATTCACTATCTCAATTGTTTGCAAGTCTCCATTCCCAGGAGAAGATGAAGAGGAGGTGTTTGAAAGCATAGTTAATAAGGATGTTCAATACCCTGGAGGCCTCACTCCAGACTCCATGTCCATCATTCACAAGGTACCAGCAACCCCCTTCCTCTTCTAATTTGGTTTCTGTTGCACACTGGCATTTGGACACCAATGAGAAAGATATATGTAATGCAGATGTGTGTGCATGCTGGGTCCATGCTGGGTCCATGCTGGGTCCATGCTGGGTCCATGCTGGGTGCATGCTGGGTGCATGCTGGGTGCATGCTGGGTCCATGCTGGGTCCATGCTGGGTCCATGCTGGGTCCATGCTGGGTCCATGCTGGGTGCATGCTGGGTCCATGCTGGGTGCATGCTGGGTCCATGCTGGGTCCATGCTGGGTCCATGCTGGGTCCATGCTGGGTCCATGCTGGGTCCATGCTGGGTCCATGCTGGGTCCATGCTGGGTCCATGCTGGGTCCATGCTAGCTGTAAGTGACTCTTGATAAGAACGCTTGGCAGTTGAGTCACATTTAAAATGCTGATCCCAGGTCCCGCTCTTCTTCCCTGCAGCTTCTTAAGAGGAATCCAGAAAAAAGGCTTGGAGCTGGAGAGGGGGATGCAAATGAAGTAAAGGAAGAAGAATTCTTCAAGGTTTAGTTGAAATTTATTCCGAATGTCCTTTTTAGGAATGCTTAACGTATCTACAGTGCATCCGGAAAGTATTCACAGCGCTTCACTTTTTCCACGTTGTTATTTTACAGCCGTATTCCAAAATGTATTACATACATTTTTCCTCTCACAATACCCCACAATGTTAACATTAACTTTTTTATTTTTAAATCTATTACATTCTAAAAATCACATGTACATAAGTATTTACAGCCTTTGCTATGACACTCCAAATTGAGCTCAGGTGCATCCTGTTTCCACTGATCATCTTTAAGATGTTGCTACAACTTGATTGGAGTCCCCCTGTGGTGAATTCAGTTGATTGGACATGATTTGGAAAGGCACAGTTGACAGTCATGTCAGAGCAAAAACCAAGCCATGAGGTCCAAGGAATTTTCTGTAGACCTCTGAGACCGGATTGTATTGTGGCCCAGATCTGGGGACAGAAACATGTCTGCAGCATCCCAATATGCAGAGTGGCCTAGTTAATCCGCAAATGGAAAAAGTTTGGAACCAACAGGACTCTTCCTAGAGTTGGCTGCCCGGGAGAACTGAGCAATCGGGCGAAGGAGAAGGGCCTTAATCAGGGAGGTGACAAAGAACCCGATGGTCTATCTGACAGAGCTCCACCGTTGCTATGTGAAGAGAAGAAACTCTTTGGCCAAGCGTCATGTCTGGATGAAACCAGGCACTGCTCATCACCTGGCCAATATCATCCCTACAGTGAATCATGGTGGTGGATGTTTTTCAGCAGCAGGAACTGGGAGACTAGTCAGGTTTAAAGATGAATGCAGCAATGTACAGAGACAATGTACAGAGGCAGCAATGTACAGAGACAATGTACAGAGAAACCTACTCCAGAGCACTATGGACCTCAGACTGGGGGCAAAGGTTAATCTTCCAACAGGACTACGACCCTAAGCACACAGCCAAGATAACAAAGAAGTGGCTTCGGGAACAACTTTGAATGTCCTTGAGTGGCCCAGCCAGACCCCGCACCTGGCAGAGTGGCCCAGCCAGACCCCGCACCTGGCAGAGTGGCCCAGCCAGACCCCGCACCTGGCAGAGTGGCCCAGCCAGACCCC
>JACXGK010004106.1:0-40423 GCA_016801125.1 Novumbra hubbsi | reverse complement strand
CTCGGATTAGCGATGAAGGCACACGTCCAGGAGTGTAGGAGTAGGACTGTATATATATATATATATATGTATATATATATAGTGAGAGCAAAGGCTGTTAAGCCAAAAGTTGCGGTGAGACGCAGGAGTCAAATAACAAATACTGGCTGTGACAAACTAGCGTAGCATTTTGTTTGAACTGACACTGAGCCAAGGGAAATGGGGAACTAAGTAAGGCCAGTGATCAGTGTGATGAAGGACAGGTGTGCGCAGGTGGCCAGGTGCTTGGTGACGGTGTGATTTGTGACATGAGGAGCACATCGCTCACAGGCCACCAGAGGTAGCCAACGGGCCAGCAACAGTCAGGTAGGGTGGAACCCTGACAAACTTTAAATGTGTACTCAAACATTGTTTATATATACAGTATCTCACAAAAGTGAGTACACCCCTCACATTTTTGTAAATATTTGATTATATCTTTTCATGTGACACCACTGAAGACATGTCACTTTGCTACAATGTAAAGAAGTGTTCAGCTTGTACAACAGTGTACATGTGCTGTCTCCTCACAATAACTCAATACACAGTCTCTAATGTCTATACTGCTGGCAAAAAAAGTGAGTACACCCCTAAGTGAAAATGTCAGAACTGGGACAAATTAGCCAATTTCCCTCCCCGGTGTCATGTGACTCGTTAGTGTTACAAGGTCTTAGGTGTGAATGGGAAGCAGGTGTGTTAAATTTGGTGTCATCGCTCTCACACTCATACTGGTCACTGGAAGTTCAACATGGCACCTCATAGCAAAGAACTCTCTGAGGATCTGAAGAAAATAATTGTTGCTCAACATGAAGATGGCCTAGGCTATAAGAAGATTGCCAAGACCCTGAAACTGAGCTGCAGCACGGTGCCCAAGACCATACAGCGATATAACAGGACAGGGTTGACCAAAGAAGTTGAGTGCACGTGCTCCGCGTCATATCCAGAGGTTGGCTTTGGGAAACAGACGTATGAGTGCTGCCAGCATTGCTGCAGAGGTGAAAGGGGTGGGGGGGGTCACCCTGTCAGTGCTCAGACCATACGCCACACATTGCATCAAATCGGTCTGCATGTCTGTTGTCCCAGAATGCAGCCTCTTCTCAAGATGATGCACAAGAAAGCCCGCAAACAGTTTGCTAAAGACAAGCAGGCTATGGGCATGGATTACTAGAACCATGTCTGATGAGACCAAGATAAACTTTTTTGGTTCTGATGGTATCAAGCGTGTGTGGTGGCAACCAGGTGAGGAGTACAAAACCATGTATGTCTTGCCTACAGTCAATCATGGTGGTGGGAGTGTCATGGTATGGGGCTACATGAGTGCTGCCGGAACTGGGGAGCTACAGTTCATTGAGGGAACCATGAATGCCAACATGTACTGTGACATAATGAAGCAGAGCATGATCCACCAGCTCCGCAAATGTTGTCATAGAGGAGTGGAAGAAGACTCCAGTGGCAACCTGTGAAGCTCTGGTGAAATCCATGCCCAAGAGGGTTCAGGCAGTGTTGGAAAATCATGGTGGCCACACAACATATTAACACTTTGGGCCCAATTTGGACATGTTTCCTTAGGGGTGTATTCACTTTTGTTGCCAGCGGTGTAGACATGAATGGCTGTGTGTTGAGTTATTGTGAGGGGACAGCAAATTTACACTGTTATACAAGCTGTACACTCACTACTTTACATTGTAGAAAAGTGTAAGGTGTTCAGTGTTGTCACATGAAAAGATATGATCAAATATAAAAGAAATGTGAGGGGTGTACTCACTTTTGTGCGATACTGTATCTATACAATTAGGTAATCAAAAAACAAACATTTTACATGAACACAATTTTTTGTCATGATATTCGTGCATGGTCAGTATATGTATGTGTCATTTTTAGTGACATGGGTGCGGGGCTTAGCAATGAAATACCAATGATCTCTGGCCCTGTGTCTCCCCCTAAATTATGAGTTTTACCTGGTCTAATACTGTAGATAAACTTCACTCCGGTCTAGATGTCCCACAAATGATGTCACTAGCCACAAACATATATCTGTCCTGCTCTAAATCATAGGTGGCCCATACCTCCCTTGATAAATAGCTACTCCAGGCAAGTATTGAATATGCTCTATGACACTATAGGTCACATAACCTTGTTGATGGGACTAAGAATAATGCAATATAAAGTGTCAAGTTATACTAAAACTAAACTGGAGCAAATCCTCAGCTAGATTTGTGATAGAGAATTGGCAAACCGAGGCAAGGTCAATTTGAAAAGGTCACCGAGAAATAGGGAAGAGCAAATAACAGTGTATAGTTGGGATAGAATTAAACATTAATGTTAGGCTGTTGAATTTAGAAAGGAACATTGGGGTGCTTGCTAGTTGATGTGAATGTTAATTGGCGGCAGAGAACAATGGAACATATGATGTGTAATAGAACACAATGCAGACTTGGAAGCAGATGATGTTTGTAAAGAACGTGTTTGTTTATTTCAAGAGTAAATAATGCAATATTAATTCAACTCTCCTGAGAAAACGCCTCAGCACCTGTCATAGATTGTGTAGGTATTTATAGGGCACCTACTGAGATGGATTCTAGAAGAGAACATGTTATTATTACAAAGCCAAGTAAAACTTAAAGTCATTGTCTGCAGATGGTGAAAACAAGTTGTCGCTGTTAATACTGTATGAAACAGAAAACATAAAATATAAATGTAGCAGATAAAGATTTAAAATGCTCTGCACCATACCAAAAGTTAAGGGTTTCTATTACATATATCTCCTTCTGATCTGACTGTGCTATATGCCTATTGTGGGACATCTAAAAAGACCAGTCTATGACCTGCCAGAAAGAGATAAAGATGGGTTATTTCACCAGCAATCCCATTCCTGCTGACATGCTTCTGTTGACAGGTAAAGAGAACATCTGTCTCCTGTCACAAGCATTCACAATCCTGCTATTATCCAACAAGGTAAGATAAGCCACCATGAGTTTGAGGAGGAGGCTACTTGAAGCCTTGATGCAATTCTTATGTGACAAGGTATATAGCAGTAGCTATAGAACGATGGTTTCAGTGGGCTTTGAAATGGATTTCAGAATGAATATCTCAGATGCAAGGATAGCTGGGATCAAATGTTAATTAACTGAACTGTTTAAAGCTCAGAGGCCATTTAAGACCAATCTCTTTATAGAAATCAGCACTCCAGATCTACCCAATATAGTGAGTCTATTCCCTATTATGTTCATACTCAATAAATCAAACTATACTACAGCTTGAGCTGTGTGGTACTGTATGTATGCTGAAGTAAGCTAAGACAAGAAAATTGTATTATAAGAAATCCAATTGTAATGTTTTTTGACTGGCTACATAAAAAGGTATTTGCAAGAATACATAGTGTTTCTCAGAGAAAGGTTTTGAGACACCTACTCATTCAAGGGTATTTCTTTATTTTTATTATTTCCCACATTGCAGAATAATAGTGAGATTACGAGATCAACACTATGACATCATGTAGTAATCAAAGGAGTGTAAAACAAATTAAAAAACATTTATATTTTAGATTCTTCAAGTAGCCACACTGTGCAATGATGACAGCTTCGCACACACTTGACATACGCTTGGCAAGCGTTATTTCAGATTTTGTCTGATTTTGTCTGAAATTATAATTCTACAATGTGTAAAAGTAAAATGAAGACTCCCCTGAATGAGGTGTGCCAAAACATTTGACTAGTACTGTATGCATGTGCTTTAAAAATAATGGAATGTCTCTAAACAATAGTAAGGGTGGTTGACTGCTACAGGATTTTAGCTTTTTTGTCAATTCTAAACCCACATAACCACTCCCAAACAAGCAAAATATAATGATATTGCTAGTTTCTGTTTTACAGTTTTTTACTGCAGTGAAAATATCTGTGCACACTGTTATTAGCGATTGTGTTGAAAAACCAAAGCATTGTCTACACATCACCCACCAAGCAGGAAGAGCCAAGCAGACCCTGTGCTGTAAGTGTGTCAATAAAATATTAAAGGGTACTAATGAAAAATAGGAGGCCTGTCTTTCTCTGCACACTTTCGAATGTGTTGATTAATTTATGTTTTAAATCATACCAAATGCATTTGGTGTGAGTAGAGCCAAGCAATAAGAGCAGTTTAAATGTTAATGTATAAACATTGTTTCACATATTGAAATGTAACATGGGTCTTTGAACAATGTACTAGCAGTAATAAATCAAAAAGAGAGGAAAATTGCATTTCACATTTAATAGAACATGAACTCTACCTTCATAAAATAAATTATATCTGTTTCTAACTTAATTGGTGTCATTTCAGATCTTTAAGATTTCTAATATTATTCAGTATTTCCATATTTAATGATGCATGGTTTTTATGGAAAACTGGAAAATGTGGTCTTTAATGAACCTTAGAGATAGCTCTAATAGGCGTCCTCTTTGTCAAACATAACATTTATTTCTAAAGGTCTTTGGGACATTTAACTAATTTAATAAGTTCCATGGCTATTAACTATGAGAACAATTAATAAAGACTTTAATTTGATATATTTACTTAAATATGTCATTTTTATTGAGGTTACACAACACATGGTTTTCAACTGTATTTACAGTACTAACGTTTCTTCAAATTGCCAGAATAAAAAAGAGGATGTTATCCCCTTTAACTGTTAGGTTGACTGATTAGACTGTTAAGTTAACTGGTAGAGATTACAGTAAACTGCCTAGCCCGGGAGAAGTCATTATTTTTTGGGAACAGCCTTTTGTTGCTTTTATACATGAAATCATGGTCAATATAATTAGGCTTTTTTGACAGGATTTTGCCAAAACAATGTATTTCATATAAAAGTGAAAACTGATTTTTACAAAATAATATCAATTAAGTAAAGAAATAAATAAGGTAAAGTAGATGATTGCATAAATATTCACCCCCTTCAGGTCAGTATTTAGTAGATGCACCTTTGGCTGCAATCACAGCACTGATTCTGTGTGGATATGTCTCAATCAGGCTGGCACATCTGGACACTGCAAATTTGCTCCATTCTTCCTTGCAAAACAGCTCAAGCTCAGTCAGGTTGCTCGGGGATCGGGTGTGAACAGCTATTTTCAAGTCCAGCCACAAATTCTTGATTGAATTTAGATCATGGCTTTGACTTTCCACTCCAGAACATTCACCTTGTTGTCTCTGAACCATTTCTGTGTAGCTTTTGCTGTATGCTTGAGGTTGTTGTCTTGCTGGAAAATAAATCTTCTCCCAAGTCGTAGTTCTCTTGTAGACGGAGTCAGATTATCCTCCAGGATTTGGCAATATTTTTCTGCGTTCATGTTCCCCTCTACCTTTACAAGCTTTCCAGGGCCTGCTGCTGAGAAACATCCCCAGAGCATGATGCTGCCACCGCTATGCTTCTTGGTGGAGATGGTGTGTTTGTGGTGATGTGCAGTGTTTGGTGTTCGCCAAACATAGCGTCTAGTCTGATGGCCAAAAAGTAAAATTCTTGTCTCATCAGACCACAAAACTTTCTTCCAATTGACCTTGGAGTCTCCCACATGCCTTTGGGCGAATTACAGGCGAGATTGCATATGAGATTTTTTCAACAGTGGATTTCTCTTTGCCACTCTCCCATACAGCTTTGACTGGTTAAGAACCCGGGCAACAGTTGTTGTATGTACAGTCTCTCCCATCTAAGCCACTGAAGCTTTTCTCTCCTTCAGAGTGGTTGTAGCTGTCTTGGTGGCCTCCCCCACCAGTCTTCTTCTTGCCTCAGTTTGTGAGGATGGCCAGTTCTAAGCAGATTTGCTCCTTCCATTTCATAATGATGGATTTAACTGAACTCCGTGGGATGTCCTGTGAGTTGGAAATCTTTTTGTAGCCATCTCCTGACTTATACTTTTCAATGACACAGGTGTTTTTATACTGAAATCACTTGACACACATCAACTGCACAGGTGATCTCCATTTCACGAATTGTGCCACTGCTGGCATCAACTAGCTGGACCTCTGTTGAATTAGGTCAGTCTATAGATAATACTCTAAGGTGTGAGAAGAGATGTTCAGTGTGAGCCTTGCCTCACACTTTACATCCCTGCTTACACCCTAGACATTTTTGAATGTTGGTTGGAGGCCATTTCCCTTGCTGTTTCATAGGCAAGTACCATGGTCTTTTAGTGCAGCCACGTTTTTGAAGCCTGTGCAGTATGTGGAGGAGAAAGGGTTTTGAAGCATGACTGCTCATTTCAGGCTCTGCCATAACATTTGAATTATCCTTAGTTCTGGCCATTGATTGAACTATTCCAAAATGTAAATACACTTCAGTTCACATGTAAGTTGGTATCCATCATTCTGGTACATATTATAATAATAATGTCTGTTCACCATACTTTTATGTATTTTTTAGGCCGATTTCTTTTAAGGTTAGGATTTGTGTTTTGTACTTTGCAGTCCAGCCTCAGAATTTGGGCCGATAAAGTGCCTGACACATCCATGCTCCTGTAGTGTACCAGACAGTTCTTTCTTGGTTTTCTATGGTCGTCCACTGTAGAGGTCTTCCTTGGTCAAGCAGGAAATTTGGCATTGCAAAGCCATCCATTTCAAACCTTATGCATTGGCACTTTTTGGGGGTACTAGTGCTGTCAGACACAAGCAACTCACTCAATGTAAAACCTAGAATCAAGACAAGACATTCACAGCTCAATTGTGCATCCACTAACGATGCAAAACAAAATATTTCCTTAAAAGAAACTGCTGAGTAGCAACATTTCCAAATACTTTAGATAACTAAAATGGAGGACTGACTATGTTCCAGTAATGCTTTAACTTCTCAATGTTTTATTCAATTGGATGAAAATATGTGAATATTAAAGCTTAAATGGTGCCCTGAGTCACTGTTTCATTTCAAATGCATTGTGCAGTTCACTGTACAGTATGTGCATTGCTTGACTAAGCACATTAAACCTTTCACTCTCTTACATGCATTTTATGCTCTGCAATTATATTGCCTATTAAAGTTATGTATTTTGGTTTGTTTTTGTGAACCTCAAGAAGAGTAGTTGCTGCTTTAGTATAACATCCAGGAATTGTCAACAAAAAAGGGAATACCTGGGAATTTCTATTTTTAATTAGTAACCAATGACCTATTGTGACAGCCTCTCTATCACTGATAGAATACCTGAAATTAGAGGTGGCTGACATTTCAATTAATTGCATAAAGCATGCACTTTAGCATGAATCAAGTTAATCCATGTTAAATTACATTTACACCTTCCAGCAGCAAATGAGTCCTGGCCACATTTTGCTATGAAACAGAACCATATGTGTGATATTGTATAGAAAACTTGCCAGACTTTGAATTTTGACTTTTATTACTGATCATTAATTTATTTTTAAGTATTTTCAATCTGTGAACAGTTATCACTATTAATATGTCACCTCCAAGCACATATACGTAATGGCATCTTACAATCGGTTCTTGGTATTTCTGTTAGAACAAATGCCTTAAAGGCCTTTCCGGCTAAAACCAGGCCTTCTGTAAGAGATAAATTAATTTATTCAATGATATTTCACAGAGAGGCTGTAGAGGCATGACAGGACTAAAACATCTTTACAATGTTGACATTTGTAAAACCCTAGATCACGCTCCTCTTTTACAGAAATTGGAAACCTGTATTGGACATGTTCTTGCCTAGTTTAGATTCTATCAGTATCTATCAGTTTGTACACGTGGATGTTCTGTCCTATAACAAATCATTTGGAATTCCTCAAGGTTCTGTTTTGTTACCCCTTTTGTTATCCCTGTATATGCTTCCACTTGGTAATGTCATTCCAAAACACAATGTTTATTTTCACAGCTAAGCAGTCACTGCAGTACACAGTTGTTCATTCAGATGAAACATGACCAAGCCCCAAAATGTCCTGACCTGGAAGCTTGTGATTTGACAAAATAATATAGATGGAAATTTTTTGTTTTGCATATTTTAGGTCCAAAGAATTAAAGAGAATTGCTGCCAGATCTTCACCTCAATGTTTGTACAGTTATCTTACAAAGATCTGTGAGGTACAACAACATTACTCTGCATCTTGAACTTGCTTTATTTTGAGCAAATTAAACATATTTTTCAGTGCAGTCTTTGTCCATACCCTGAATCAAAAAGGTGAACCATTTTGTTGAAAAATGCAGGACAAAGCTAATATCTGCTTTTGCTACATCGAGATTGAACTATTGCAATGCTCTTCTCTTTGGCTACCCTGGCAAGATGCTAATAGACAAATGATTGCCAAATGTCTACTTCAATGTGTTAACTACAACAAATTGTTGATCACATGAATCCAGCATTGGCCTACAATGGCTGCCTTGTAGCTAGCTACTTTGATTTGAGGGAATGTTTGATTTGAGGGAATGTTTCTCAGACTCCAGTAAGCCATTGATCAACAAATGAGGTGATGCATGGGTGAATTGAATGTCTGAAAGATATTTCAACATAATTAATAGAATGCACTCTGTGAATGGTTGGTATATAGTTTAGGTTTTTAGTATGTCATAAGTCATGCAGTGTCTTTTGAACCATACATAGCCATACATGTCATCTTAAAAGCAAGATTTTTATTCATGTTTGAAATTACACAGAACTACCACAAGGAAGACTTTTCAGTCCAGGGTGTAGTCAGGTTAGAAAGAAACACTAAACATTTGAAATACATTAGAATCACTGCCACAAATCATTTTTCATGACTTTATCAATTTCAGAATCACATACAATACAAAAAAGAGAAACCTTGAACTCTGTCAAACAGAGCTTGAAATGTACAGTTTCGAATACTGAAACCTCTAGGCATTACCAATTTTTTTATAATGACTTTTTGCATGAATTAAGAACAAGATAAGCAACATTCAAAATGTTCTTCAGTATGTACAACAGTTTTACTGTTTGGTGTTAATTTATGACCAATCTTCAGCCATCCCACTCACAAAAACCACCCATTAATGATTTTTTTTAATTAGTATTCTTAGTATCAATATTATTGATAACATCATACATTTTCTTTTTGTTGGTTTTTAGTTGCAACAAAGCAACTTTATTTTCTTAAAATATTAAAATATACATTAGATTACATGAACAAAAACAAAGCATTCATTACAAGATGTAAAGAAAAGAAACCTAATCAAATGTTTAAAAAAACAAACATCTATGGTTGTGATATTGTTTAGAGGTAGTATGTGAGCACTCTAATCTATAGAAATGTGGAAAATCTATTGTTTCCTATGAGTTTGAATGAGGTAATAAAGTGGTGTATTGATTGGTGGTATGTATAAATATTTTTAAGCTATATTATATACAACGTATTTCTAGGGAGTGGTACCTTGTCACCTGCCTGAAGTGCTATTATTTGTTATAAATGTTAGACCAAAAACTATTTCAACCCTATTACAATTTGAATCCATAAATGTCAAATATGCCCCAAGATTAAAAAATAAATGTGTCCAATTAGCACTGTAAATATTATACTGTCAATATGCATAATGCATTTCAACAAGGTGTTTGTAAGGCAAAGCTAGTATTGAAACTAATTATCCGCCAAAACCAAAAATATTGAGAATACTTGTCAGACAGTCAGCATAGGATATAAATTCTTAGGAAACATTATTTATTTCATAATTTTTCAATTTAATTACATGGTGGTGAATAGTGAATGAGTTATTTTTTTGATTTTGTATGTTATTACCCTTGAAATGACAAACATAACATATAGCAATGGTGTGTTGTAATCATTAGATGAAGTTTGAGCAAAGAATTAAACTACCAAAAAAACATTGTTTGTCCATATTGTAGAACGTCATTGCGAGGGTGTGTTGAAGACTGGTAGATGCAACAGACAAGAAGTTTTGAAAAAGTTTTTGTTAATCCTCTCTGGTTCCGTCAGTGAAAGTTCAGGATTTAGAGCTTGGGGATCAGATGCATCGATAACAGAGATCAATTTGAGGTATCAGAGTGCACACTTCTAGGTCCTTCGTTCAGGGAGATTACAGAAGATGGAGTCGTTGCATCTTGCCACCCCCCATTAGTCTAGGACAAAATGCAGAAAAAAATGAATGAAATACATATATAGCAATATATCAAAAGGAAATGAATCCATGGTAAAAACCAAATGCTTTATTAAGGACCCTCCAGTTATCAAGAACAATCATATTTACTAGAATACAGATATATGATATATATCTGTATATACAGATATATAACCCAAATATATGATGAAACAGTATATATCTTTGTGTGTGTGTACCATGTCATTTACTAATTAATAATTTAAAAACAATCTCTCCTCTGATATAGGAAAACTGACAAGCCAATGAGCATTGTCGGCATTATACTAGCATCAGCAAGTAGATTCCTAGAAACTAATGTGCTTTATGTCTCAGCCATTGGGAGCGACCCCTGAAATCAATGTCTAATCAAATTTCAACAGTGGCAGACAGCTTGTCGCTAAATATTCTCATGTCAGTCAGCAAGAGGGAAGGCTGAGGCTGGGTGAGGTGGGGCAAGCTGAGTGGAAGTGACGGGGCAGGGCCATTCCAAGAGAGCCAGTCTGAGCCAGCCTGACTGCTTGGCTCGCGGCAGGGACTAGCCTTTGCTAGATCCCCTCCACCATCAACAAAACAAAAGGTTAGTGTATGCAAATGTATGTATGATGCACTTCATTATGAAAACAATCCATCTGCATTACTGTACAATGGGAGCTCTAACACTCGTGGCTCATCAGGGACATTTTTTATTTTGTTGATTTATATCGCCAGGACGAGGTCAATGAAAAGCTTTATCTACTTTGTCACAATTGTGGGGTATAATATAAGAGTATTGCGGTATGTGAAGTCCCCTCCACATCTTTGAATTCATTATCAAAATAATGTTTTTGATTGCCTGGTTGATTTTTCTCTTTTGGCATTAATATATCTTTAAGAAAAGCTATCTTCTCTTTCCACAGCTCTATATCAGAGTATATCCTTGCGTGGTGATTAAGTGAGCTTTGGCCTAAAAAGCAAAAGAAATAGAGAAACCTTCTGAGAGTGTGAAACACTTCAGTTGAGCTTGCTAGATGTTGACACTTTGTCTTAAGGCCTCCAGGCTAAAGAGTGCTCAACAAAACCAAAATGACACCAAGCACTGTCTGCAAACATTACTGGCATGCGTGTGTTATCTTTAAGCTAGAGCGTGGGCTTGCTCCAATAGCAAACAAACCCTGCAAAAAAGGTGGTGTGCTCAGTTGAAGGATATGTTTGTACAATTTTTACTATATAAAAGCAAAAACATGCAGCTTAGATGTATAACTATTGGGGAAATGTGTATTTTATTTAGTTATGGACGGCTCTGGGTAGCATTTTTAGTTCCAAAGGAATTGGAGTAAAGCTTTGAATAAAACTTTAGTAACTACTGGGACAGATGGGAAGATACAGGGCTGACTTGGACCTGAAAACAAGCTGATGGCTACACCTACACCTAGTGTGAGCTGTTAGCAACACCTAGTAAGCAATCCACATATCTCTGTCCGGCACCCCCTAGCCCACAAAGTGCTTTTCTGGAAATTCTGATTCACACATTATTTATTATCTGCTAGAATGACAAGCTAAATATCTAGCTGTTATGAAGTCAATGCCTAAGGGTATGCCAGGGCAGCTAGCTTTCTGTTCCTGCTAATCCCTTGTAGACGTTAGAGGCCTGAAATTACACATTTCTACAATAATATACTTCCAAATATGTATTGCACATCTATAGAATTAATTGGGCCTGGATTGAGTGTGAGGCATGGGAGAAAAAATGGTTGACAAGAGTTCACACTGTGTGTAGTATGGGAAAGGTATCACTTCTGATTCTGTCACAATGTACATAAGCTCATGATCTGAGCCTCTAGATAACAACAGCCTTAATGTGGAGAAGTGGAATATAGCTGAGACTTTACAGTACTAATGTGCCTATGATATTGCTGAGGGAACTATAAGTAATCATATCTGTCTCTCTCTCATCAAATAATCTTTACTCTGATGGCTTCTGATTATGCATAGTAATTACAAAAGATGCCTCAAGATTTATGTAATTCACACCTGGAAAAGCCTGCAGCAATCTTAAGATCATATTTTAATGAAAATGATTTCAAAACAGCTTTATTAACAAATACACAACTAAAAGCCTATAATTTCATTTTGGTTTTAGTCAATTACAGTTTAACATTTTTATATAAGCAAAGACAGGGGGGTTATTTCCAATTTGCTTTAATTCCACCTGCACTTTGATCTAGGTATGCTTTATTAAACTCAGCTTTTATCCCCATATAATGAAAATGTGGCATTATTTCAACAGTATCAAATCTCATATGACACATGTTAGCTTCATCCTTTAAGAAGGTTATTCCTTTCTCATGCCAGTGCTATAGTCACTTTCCTGGCTCACTGAGCTCAGATTATCCAGATGCTACGATCTATCCTTACTATACCCCAGACACCGAAAATGTCCATAAAACAATAAACATTTTTTCAGAGAAACCAACATGTCTAAGAGGGTAAAGAAATAAATGCAGTTAGTGAGAATCATTTTTTTAAGCTAATACTTATCACACAGTGGCAATCAAACTGTGACTAATATTTACTGTTGACTGATTCCAGTCTGGGCAAGGTTCGTTGAATATATACAGAGCTCAAAAAAAGAAAGGAAACAGCTAAATCACACATCAGGGGTCTCGATTAACGAAAATATATTAAAGATCATAATTGTTACCGTACAATGTGTCATTTGTTGAGAACAAAGCGACAAGACAACGGTCAATGGAAACCAAAATCACCAACCGATTCAGGGCTAGATTCTAACTCGAAGAGAACAATTGAAATGCTTTTTCAACTTTTCATCACCACAACTCATAATGTGACTCAGTAGTGTGTTTGACCCCCACGTGCCTGTATTCACTCCAGATAACGTCTGAGAATGCTCCTGATGTGATGGCGGATGGTGTCCAGGGGGATCTCCTCCCAGACCTGGATCAGGGCATCAGTGAGCTCCTGACATTCTGTGCTGCTACTTGGCATCAATGGTTCCCAGAGGTCCTCAACTGAATTCAGTTCTGGGGAACGTAAGTCAATTGCACCAACCCAGGGTGCACTGCACCAGCGTAAGGTCTGACGATGGGTCTGTGGATACATCCCAGTACATAATAGCAGTGAGGGTACCGTTGGATAGCACATGGAGGTCTGTTTGACCCTACAAGGATATTCCTCAGCAGAATAACACTGAAGCGCCAAACCAGTCATGCTAAATGATGTTGCAGGCAGCATAACGTTCACCACAGCGTCTCCAGAATCGTTCACGTCTGTTAGACGTGCTCAGTGTGAACCTGCTCTTATCTGCAAAGGGAACCTTGTGCCAATGTCGGACCTGTCAATTCTGGTGTTCTCTGGCCAATGCCTAATCTGGGAGACCTTCTTGCGATGGTACGTACTGATGTGTCATCCTTGGGGAGCTGCACTACCTGTGCAAACTGAATGGGCTGCAGGTACCGACTCATGCTACCAGTAGTGACATGGACACCAGCAACTTGCTAATCTAGAGAAGAATCAGTCAGGAAGAATAAGGAGAGAGCAATTGTCTGTGGCCACACCCTGCAAAAAACATTCCCTTTTTGGGGGTTGTCTTGCTTTTGCCTCTCCAGTGCACCGGTTGTCACTTTCATTTGCACCAAAACAGGTGACACTGATTCCCAATGGCTTATGCTTTCTAATAGACAGTATGATGTCCCTGATGTTTAATTGATTTTTGGGCAGTGTACAACCACTATCTCCAGAACAGTACCTAGAGGAAACCGAGGGACACTTACGTTCAGGCTGTGTGGACTATACATAGTGTTCCCCCCCAGACCTTCACTGTATCCTGCCGTCTGACTGATAACATGCCGCAGGGTATCCACCTAAAGGGAGAGTGAGGGTAAACATGGCGGTCAGCTCACTGGGAAATACAGGGATTTACATTAACACACATGCTCAGTGCCACTTTAAAAACATACAGAACGCACTCCGTGTGGAAAGGGACCATAAGAGACAGACAGCACATAACCAGACTGACTTTTCTTTAAGGTTATGATTGCTATGTGCTCTGTTAATTGTATGTACAGGCATCCACTGTTATCTAGATGTTGGAGCTTATTTACACTGTACTTATGGATGTATGGATATGTGTAAAGTTATTGTGAAAAAACTCCAACATTGAGACATAACACTTGGAAAAACAAGGCCACGCAACGCACACACATTTTTCAAACATTCAACAATGTGTTTGTAAACATAATAATGTGCACAAACATTTAGGGGTAAGAATTTGTCAGAATAGACATGTCTGCTTAACATATGGACAAAGTTGTAAAGACATTAATGATATGTTCAGTAAATTATTAAAATCATTAGTCCCTAATGGGGTAATTTTACATGTTTTCTTGTTAGCTAACCTATGCGAGTCTCTAAACCTAAACAATGTAATGGATGACAGCAAATTCAACACAACCCAAATAAAAAGACAAAAAGGATAAAAAAAAAAGATACATTTACAATATCATCGAACCCAACACCAACCCAAGAGCTCAAGTCAAAGCCAAATGCATTCATAAAATCGGAAACTTCTGTCTAGTCTTTTACAGCGGTGAAACAAATACTTTTTGGGAGGTCTTTAAAAATAGCTGTTTATAGCAATGGAGTGAAGCATTTTTCAAGCCCGAATATTCCATCCGGAGTGAATTAGAATCAGTGAACGCTAGGTGTTCTCTAAATCCAACGCTTTCGCGTTTGCTACCGTCGGACTAGGAATTGGTGCTGGCCCATTGTGGGTATCAGGCCTTCATTACTGTACTGCACACTGCACTGTGGATGGCTCAGCACACAGGCAAACCTGGGACGGCTCTGTGTATTTGCACACGGGACCTGTCCCTGTTTGTGGCTCCTACCTGTGACTGCACATTGGCTCCGACTTGTGCCCCTTGGTAAGAATCCCCATTCAGAGACTGCATGCTCAAGAACATGTCCCCAGAGTTTGAGAGGTTAAAACAACCTGAAGAACCTGGAAAGGGAAGATGTAAGTAGCTAAATAACGAAAAATAGAAGGGCTATCAGGAAAGAGTTCAAATGACTACACACGCGCATACACAAATGAACTCACAGAGACACACGAAAGGAGACATTGCCTACTGGACATACTGTATGTACACAACACCCACTACTACACAGAGTAATTACAACCCCAGATAAAAGCAACTATAAAAGAAAAAAAGGGAGGCAAATAAATACAAGACAGAGAAGAGGATTATAGTCTTGTTGTAACTCTTGGGAAGGGTTTACAGACTTTCCACAAGGAGGCATAAGAAACTGATTGGATTACATCACACAGTTCCAAAATGTGTTTGGCCATTAAGTTCCCATATCTCTATCTACTGTTAATGAGGAAACAGCATATGCCAACGACAAGGACAATAAGAAGCTTATGAAAAGAGCAGTACCAGTAAACATGTTGGTTAAAAGAGTGTTTTTGCTCTCTGCAGAGTCCAGCTGAAATTCTTCGTCTTTCATCTGGAATCCTGGGTGCAAGAAAAAGGGGACCACTTCAAATAGCGATTGCTTACCAGATCACAGCCCGTTTTCAGGTCAGCCAAGTCCAAAATCACAGTCAATATCCTAGGGCCTCATTTATCAGTCATGCGTAAACACAAATCTGTGAGATTTTATCGGCACGAACATTTGCTTGAGGGTGTTCATAAATGGACAGCCATGCATACGCACTGTGCCGAGCGGTGGAATTAGGGAACTGCTGTTTAAACGTAGCCTCGTTAACGAAGATAATATGTCCTTTGAATCTTCGGGTTACATTGTAAGAATAACAATAAACATTTAAATGTTATTGCCGTTCCATTGTGAATTTGTGCATTGTTTCTTCACAGGCTATACTGTATATTATATAATTTGACCACATCAGCGCATTTGTTATGATGGTAATCCATTTAAAAGTACAGTCATTTGTTAAATTACAGGCACATGTAAAACCATTGTTGAAACATAACAGACTGAGATAATGGGAAATTGAATGGGAGATGGCTGTCGGTTGAATGATTTAGTACCCGCTGCATTTCACAGAGGAGCATGGTTTGAGCCAGATGGGCGATTTTAGCAGAAAGTACACACTGGCCCAGCATATATCTTTTAAGATGTAAACCTATTTTAAAAAGGTAAACCAAGATAATACATTCCAGGACCCATCAAAGAGCTATCCGCCCTCAAGATTTTTTGGCACTTCTCAATAGGACAATAGGCCAGCCAATTAAACAGTTCTGGGTGTGTCATCAGCTAAACTAAGTTAGCCACACTTTTCATACACCATTGCACAAACGATTGAAGCTGAGAGTTAATTTATCAGTAGGTTCCTGAAAACAATCAGAGGAATGGTATTAGCTAGTCCAGGGTGGTTTAATGTGGGAGGGATAGAACTGATAGTGTCTAAACGGTGTATGAGAGGACTACAAGTCCATGCAAACAGATAGACAGACCATCAAGAAAGTATCCATGTCTCAGGCTACACATTTGTAGAAACCTATTAATGAAGCATTACCCTAAAATATTCCCTGCTGATTTGTTCTAATCACTGAGAATTTGTTTTGTGTCAGTTGTGATCTCCTATCAAGTATGATGCCTGTATGATTGTGCAATAAGACACATAATAAAATACATTGACAATATTGATAAATGAAGCCCCTGGACCAATACATTTTGTTGGATGTCTATATTTTCATGTTTGAGTCAATTATTAATTTTCTTTTTTTTGGGCATTGATTGTTTGTTTTTTTGTAAATTACTATTTTTTATCTGCTCCCAGCAACTATGTTTAATATCTCTTAAACAAAATTCACTACCATATAGTGGAACTACAGTTCGACAAATCAGAGGGAAACGTCAAAGGGAAAACAAAACCTCGATTCTTTTCGAATTGTCTTTTTCACCAAAGAATACACCGGTTCTCTGTAAACAAACCAAGAATGCACTCGTTGTGCATGAATTTGCTAGGCATCGACTGGCTCGGAGACCGGAGGACGTCATCCCCAGGCTGGGAGCAGTGCCTGTCACTCCTGCCTGCTTGAATGGCGAGCGAGTGCGGGTAAACGGGAGCGCTGGCGATGAACGGCACGGCGAGGACCTGCACAGGGGTGCCTACCGGAGTTGGGTGTGGTGGGGGAGTTGGTCTGGCTGTTCTGCACCGCCGCGGCCACTGCATGCGCTGCTGTTACCGCAGTCTTGGCAGCGTACAGGTTAGCTTCTTCTTGGAACTTGCCTATGTTCTTCTTGTACCGGATTCTCTTGTTGCCGAACCAGTTGGATACCTGTGGGGGTTGAGGGGGGGGGGGGGGGGGGGGGGGGGGGGGGGGGGGGGGGGGGGGGTGGAGCAGAGGGAGAGCCGAGGTGTCAGACGTCAAGCAGCCAATGCACTGTGCACTGAGCAGTGTGATTGTTTCAGTATGTCACGTTTGGGTCCATCAAGTACCCAATTCCCAGCCCCTGCAGTAATGTCCACTGGGTATGCAGGCTAATTAAGCGATAACCAGAAATCACTTGTGCGTTATCATAGGAAGGAGCATGACATGCTCTCTGTTTGTTTCTGGATAAAACCAACACACCAGGGGCTCCTCGTCTCCCGCAACCAACGGAAAAGTGAACCTGATTGTATTACACTGCCAGGCCCATAGCTAAGGAAACAAGTTGGTCAATTATTTTTAAAGACATTAGTAGAGCTATTTGCTGCTGCGTTGGTTTTTAATAATGCCTGTTTTCATAACTGACAGAGTAATGAATATTGTTAAATAATATTTTTTTATGTGTGCATCCTGGCCATCTGCCTATTCTGGATTACAATATTTTGGTGGTTTGGGGGGCTTGCCAAAACGGACAAACATTATACATATGTTTCCATATAAAATAAAACAATATGGCCAGCTGCCTTTGGGTTGCTATACACATACTGTGGCACCCATTAACAGTTAAAGATGTCAGGACTATAACGGCATAGCTATACAATTCTCAAAGCTATAGATTCATATATTATGTGAATGGAACAGTAAATCTGAAAATGCGCACATCAACTAAATAAATGTATCGGATAACATACTCTTACCACTCACAATACCTCATCTCATATGCTCACCATTTAGCACATTGTAGATAAATGCATGTTGATTCAATCAGAATGTGTTAAGTCTGTTCTCATGGTGTGTTTTGTTCCTATATGTTGTCGACTACTTATCATGAGTGCCTTGGTTGATGAATGACAACTGGCAACAAAACGTTTACGAATCAAGTGAAAACTCCTACTCGGTCAAAAGACAGCAATGATCATGGACCTAATAATTCATTTATTAAATGATGGCCTCATTCCACCAAATGTAACAGATTGTGGCAGCAATCACAACAAGGGGAGAAGGGGCTCATCCACAATCACAACAAGGGGAGAAGGGGCTCATCCACAATCACACCAAGAGGAGAAGGGGCTCATCCACAATCACACCAAGGGGAGAAGGGACTCATCCACAATCACACCAAGGGGAGAAGGGACTCATCCACAATCACACCAAGGGGAGAAGGGGCTTATCCACAATCAAACCAAGGGGAGAAGGGGCTCATCCACAAACATTGCGTTTGAAGTGCTGCTGATGATCAAGTGCATTACAGCAAGTCATTCTGGACCCCAGAAAAACATGTCCACTTCGTTGCTAAGTTACAACCTACATCATCAAAACTATTTATTCAAATCTAGATCATCTCAACTTAGCCATCTTTTTTTACTAAAAACATACATACATTATAAAAGTAAATATTTTTAGTGCCATATTTGTATCTGTATATAATTGAATGGTAGAAATAAATAATGACTTGGTAGGAAGGAAGAAAGGAAGAAAGAAAGAGGTTCTTCGCATGGGGTAAAACCAGTGTGTGAATGCTGGCTCTGCAATAATACTGGAATAATAAAGAGATTAGGGTTGTTCTTTATTAGGCCTATAAATTAGAGTAGCCTATCACTGTGCCTTGGCTCCACTCTCAGCTCCTGCAGCCTGCGTCTGAACCAGCCAAAGAGCAGCTGCGCCTAATGATGTTTTATTTAATTTCCACCGCTGTGCTTACCTTTTAATATCTCCAGCAGCCTGCCAAAGCTGCAGAATGCGCAAACCAACTGGATTTGCATGACATCAGATAATTTCTGTCCTGCATGTCTCTGTGCTTCTAAATCTTTAATATCTAAGCAATTAAAATTAATGGCCATTCAGGCGTAGACACAGTTGGCAGGGTTTCCTTGACATCAATTGTTTGATGGGTTTACCTAGAGGTTAAACTAACAAGCAAGGTTTAATTGGAAGCAATGAAAGCCCGAGCCATCATCCTTTTTACTTAACCTGCTTACAGTGAATTTTAAGGGCAGAAAAGATGCAAGCAGTCTTGCGATTTGAGCTTGATGAACATCAGCACCGCAAAGAAAGTAAAAAAAATGCTCTTTCACTGGATATTAATTTCAGGATTTACAGTATATGCTAAACATTACTACACTTTAAGATATATTGTACTATTATATTTATAAAAAGTTCTAAATAAAGTTTAAAATAATGATTTGCAGTGTTTATAAATACTATAGATAATGAATACATACAGCCAGCAATCCTTCTGCAGTACAGAACAAGACTAAGAGAGAAGACAGCATAGGTAAAAAGAAGTCTCCAGACAGCTCTTTAAAGCTTGTGTTTCATGTAATAGCGGTGACTGAGCTGAGACGCCTGTCTGCCTCTCAGTGTGTGCTTCTGGGTAATGGCCGGTGCTACCTTTAATCCATTCTTCACCAAATTGCATGGAGGACAGAGGCTGTTGCCGTACCTGTCTGCTTTAATGGCATCCACGGGCCTCACAGCACATCATAAAGAAGTCCCTTATCAGCAGTGATGTGTTAATAACACAAGGGCCACAACATAATGAAAATAGCCAGCTGCCTTCATGCAGCCCATCTACATGCCACTATAAGCACAATGGTGGGGACACTAAACTTGAATTAGCAATACTGCACATGAGGACGTTAAAGGAAAGTATACTGGTCATCGTCATCATCATGGCTATCAACATTTGTTGTCGGGCTGGTGGTTTTATTGATTCTGGGAATGTGTGGAAAGAGTAGATTGGAGAGCAATAGTTATATCAGGCATATTTGCACTAATTTATTGATATCAGTTGTTAATCTAGAATTCAACATTGCGTTCCATGTATTAAAGTCAATGGATCGAAAACACAATTTCTTTTCACAGATCACGTGATAGGGACGATATAATAACTGTGACAGTTTGTGCTGACCTGGTCCCTATTATTCTGTTTTAAACTAAATGTTTCAACTAATATATGGTATTTTCAGCCTAAACAGCCTCAGCTGTGTTAATAAAAATTACCATGTGTATTAAAGGCGCACTTAACCTGGTCTGTAAGAAATGCCTACTTGTAATTGAATCTCACAGGTTGCGCTAAACATTGTGTAAACGCAGGCACCGTGAGGTACGGATCACAGCCAGATTCATACAGCTATTTCCCTTTATCTTGTGGCAGACCATGAGTTCAGTTGACTTCCCTGTGTAGTGGGCGCCAGGTTGAATGACTGAATAACCTGACCTCAGCAGCGGCATCAAAGGAAGTGGTCGTATAATGGCCATGCAGACTCCTTGCCAGAATCCGACACCGGGCTTATTCTCAGCCGCCCACTGGGGAGGCCACATAACTGTAGTTAATAATGCACTAACATTTCCACCCCGCATTGGGTCAATACCATGCTCTTGTCATCGACAGGGAATGGATGATCTTTCCGAGACCTCAATAAAACGGTATTCATAAGACTATATTAGGGAGGCTGTAATGAAACCTCAATCGCGGGTCCTAATTATACAGACAAAGGTGGCCATGTACACGTGCTGCTGCAAATAACATCAATAATGGAACAGAGCACATTAATACATAATACATTAACCCAAGGCAGGCCGACATATAAAATGACCTGAAATATTGATAAGTGTCACTCATTGCGAAGAGATCGTGGTGCTCGGTTGGCTCTGTTTTTGTGATTTCTTGCTCTCTCTCTGTCTGGAGGGCAACCCGTGCCTGTCCCTTTCCAGGCCCGGCACATCAGCACTGTCTGGAGATTATATCAATTATGGCCCCTGACATATCCATAAACCCTGACACAAACCACCGCGTGTCCAGTCCCACCACTTCATGTAAGAAGCCCAGTGTCACACATGCAAACTGAGAGAGTAAAATAATAAGGCTGGATCCTACGTTTAGAGGGCCATTGTCTCATGAAGTGATGTAATCTTTTGAACAACACCATTAGCTCCTTTTGACTCACCGATGATGGCTACAATTTAGCACATTTGGCCTTGGATGGTATAATCCAAGAATGCGCCATTTATTTCAGCCCTGATCAAGTCATCCATGCTTTATTTAGCTGTACAATTCCAGTGTTAGTACATGGATTTTAGAAATCCTAATATAAGCTACTTTTTTAACTAAGTTCATGCAGATCGTGCATGTTTCCGTATGCTGTCAAATTCAGATATATTATGCATGTATTAGTCTTTGGAAATTAGATGACGTCAAACAAACTGTTTGGTGAAAAGGTCAATTAGTTGTATTGGGCTGCCAGTAAACTTAAACAAATGTAATTACTAGGTTATTTTACAAAGTCAATTGAATATAGCAGCAGAGTATAGCATTTGAGCTTAGTAAAACCCAGGAAACTGTTTGATTAAAAACAACAGATACAGTATGCCTAATCTGGACACTTAAGACACTTGATCAAATGTCTTTCTCATTCAGCCTGAACACAGAATGGTGCAATCCACTAGCCCATGATTATAACAAAGTGTTGGTTGAGATAAAACTGCTTACATTTGCGAAAGCATACAATCAGATTACATATTCCCAAGAAACTGATTGAGAAATTGTAATATTTACTAGATATTATTTACTAGATATATACTATATATTTGTATTTTTGTTCATCATTATCTTAAGCAAAAGTACATAACAACATTTGTTTAGGAAGATTGCCTGCCTAAAGAAATAGTAGTATGACCTAACTCCGCTGTCTAAGAAAGACAAAAGAAGAACATGTATTAACATTTAACTATGACTGTAGAAAACCAGCTAGTTTTTGTGTGGTGTTCTAAGTAGCTAATTAGTTGATGGTGGACAAAACCTGCTCATGCTTACAATATTGGCTTGAGTGAGTAGTGTTGAATGTCATAAACTCTCACATTGAATAAATTACTATAAAGTCCATTATATATTGAAATATACAAAGGCATTACAGTACATGAAGTAAAATATATATTGAGATATACAAAGGCATTACAGGATATAAAGCCTTTCACTGTGGAAAAAGTGTGTCACTGAATAGTTGGGAAGATGTTATAAACCCAAAACAATCCATTACTGCTGATTCTTTTGAGTAACTCCTGAGTAAATATAGTGGGTTATTTAAATATTACTTGTTTTGGTAAACCCAGAACTAAAGTATTGCACAATTGGTCAGATTTGATTAAGCTGTAGGTGTTAACAAAAAGATGAATCAATACAAACATCTTTCTGTTAGCAAGATCATCACTATGTTACACAAAATGCTAAAGATGTGACACCTGCTATATCATAATTTGTCCAAATCATCCTAACCTAAACTTGTTATTTGCTTTACAGATTTATAGTACACCTCTATAGTGCCTTACATAGTCTTTTCATGGAAGGTTTTAACACAACACATGCCGAGAAGACAGGCATATTCTCTCACTAAGACTGATTCAAAGCACTAAAGTGGTCAATAGTAGGGTCTATTGTGTTCTAGGCATATCAAGGAAAATACACCTAATGGAACTTGAGATAAGTTCAAGTGAATTTTCAAAAGGCCTCTTATTTCTGCATAGACTGATTTATCCTCCTGGGAACTCCTCCAGTGCCCTGTTTAGTAAAGCACTTAGAACAGAGAAGTGTTCCCCTTGTGAGGGTCAATGCCCACTTCAACTAAAATAAAGCGCCCTGGTAGAAAGCAGAACATTAGACACACTGCATATTCTAATACCAAGGAGAACATGACTAGCAAATGAGCTACAACAAAGCAAAATGCATACGGTGTGATCTGTGTTAGACAGAACAAAAAAGTGAAAGTACATGACATGACACATCAATACAAACATGTGATGACATGGGTGTGGTCTTTTGTATTTAGCAATAATGACTAATTGCCAAAAGTGGTCTGAAATACTGTGAAAATAATCCCTATTGTCTTATTATTTGCTCACACAATAGTGTGAGATTGAACAGCAAAATACTGCACATTCTTACTACCACAGTGGCATTTGCATGATGTCCACCTTAGAGTAAAGCTTTATGCATGGTAGAACTACATGAATACAACCTAATATAAATAATTAATTTCTGATGCTACAATATCAGTCCTTTCGGGTGAGGGAGGGAATCTGTGTTCAGTGGTAAACTGTGAAGGTTGTAGACTGTGAAGGTTGTAGACTGTGAAGGTGCACACAAAGAAAAACAAGAAGAACAAAGAATGAACAACAACAACAGTGGATCAGGAGAAGTCATGACATACCTGTGATACTGTGATGGTGCTTCCCACCCCCTGAAGGCAAAAAAGAATGGGCTTTTACAGTATCTGACTCCGCATGGCTACACTTAATACCCCTCCACACCCCCTCCCCGCAGAATATAGAGAACATTGCAAATCAGTGTTTATTATATCGGTTATTCTCAGATGGGAACAACCACGGAGTAACATCTGAACTAGAACAACAATCTAAATGATCCAAGTCGCAACAATAGTATCAGAACAGAGTGCAGGATGATAAAAACTCTACATTGATTTTGTTGTGGGGGGGTGCGGGAGTGAGCGACTAAATTGCCTTCAGGTTAACCCAACTATTAGGCTAAAGGTGAAGTGGGAAAGTCACAAATTGTTCGTAAAAACCAAAAAATTGTACTTGATAAACTTTGGAATGTTCACAGCATGTACACACCTGTGTGTGAGCACTGTGAGCAATGCCTTGAACGGCATATTCATTCATCTGATAACCTACACAGGTAGAGAGTCACCTTGACTGTCGAGCAGACAGAGAGAACACGCATGGCAGATGGGAATGAGAAAGAAAATGGCAGGGGACCCAGAGTGGACAGCTATAGAATGCTAACATACTGTAGGCCTAGTGTGACTGGCAATGCAATGCTATTGGGCCCAGAGTGGACAGCAATAGAATGCTAACATACTGTAGGTCTAGTGTGACTGGCTATGCAATGCTAACAGGCCCAGAGTGGACAGCAATAGAATGCTAACATACTGTAGGCCTAGAGTGGCTGGCAATGCAATGCTATCTGGCCCAGAGGGGACACCTATAGAATGCTAACATACTGTAGGCCCAGTGTGGCTGGCAATGCAATGCTAATGGGACAAGAGTGGACAGCTATAGAATGCCAACATGGCTGGCAATGCAATGCTAAAAGGCCCAGAGAGGACACTCGTGGAGGGCTAACCCACAGTAGTTCTCTGACTGAGGACAAAATTGTGGAATGACCTCCCCTCCCATGGCTACTTGCAGTGATAGGCTAAACCCTCCCTAGCTGAGATGTCATTAGGCTCAATGAGAAGGTAAGATAGCTGTCCTTCCAGGATCTGTAGACCCAGCCAAGGGCCTTGTGCACTGCCTTTTCCCCCCTGATCCCCCACCAGCCACTGTGTCTGAGGAGAGGGAACTGCACCCACCTGGGATACTGTGATGCTGCACTTTTTGGCCAACTCCTCTTTAGCTTCTTCGCTGGGATATGGGTTGCTAAGGTGCGAGTAGAAGTACTCATTCAAGATTTCCGTCGCCTGCTTGCTGAAGTTTCTCCTTTTCCGCCTGAATAGGGTTTTTTTGGTGAAAAATAAAAACCAAGTAATCTTATTAGCAAAATTAGAAACCAGTGTTGGATTCGATAAATTGCATACATCAACGCATACAGTACATGGTGAACATAGGGAACAATGTGGGCCTCACACAGAGGAATGTTGTTTCCCGCATTCAACATCATTCTGATCCACACACACCAAGCCATCACCAACCACCACACCCACAAACACAAACGCACACACACACCCAAAAATACATAAAGTGCTTCATTTGGCCTGTTGGTCGCTAAACCACATTTCAAGCATGAAATGTGTAGTGTTTAGCACAGCGGAAGGGCAGGCTTGGTGATGGACTTCTAGGCCCAGTTGGAGTAAATCTTGGTACATTATAGAAATCATGACATGCCCAGCTGAGCATTGTTCCTGAAGTGCCAGTGCCCCAGGGAACTTCAGCGGGAACAAACCAACTTTAACTAGATCTGGATTCCCTTCTTCCCTTGCAGGCACTACTTATCATATTATTGAGCGCTCACATATTTTGCCTTGTTTACTGCACTTCACACAGGCTATGGGCAGCAAATGTGCTTCTGCTTGGCTCGCTTTAGCCCTAAACTATTTCCCACTCACTGAGCTTTACTCCACAAATTATAGTAATCCCGAACACCTGCGGAAGACCTTCACTCCACTCCACCAATTACATATTACTTTGTTCCCTGTTCATTTACTCCAAACCGCTTTCGGGTGTGCTAGCAAATGACTGTCCTCGGAAGATGGCTATTATTCATTACAGAGTACATTTGTAATCTATTCATATTTCTGTTTGACTGTGGTGTTTTGCACCGTACATGGCCGATTCGTTTTCTGCAACTACGTTACTATGAATGAATGTGAATTCTAAAGTTGTCTTAGCGAGCCTTTGTATGCTGCCATTAGGGCGATATACATAGGCTTTTGTGGCTCACAGTGCAAACTGTTCCATTCACACGAACACACAAGAGACATTCAGGCGGACCTGGCGTCGAGAAATCTTGAGCGCAGGATCATGACGGCCTCGCAGGTGCTCTGTTTGAGCTGCATCTGGATGGAGCTGAACTTGCGGTGGATGATTCCCACCATGCGTTCGATCTCCTTGGGCGAGATGGGCCGCGTGCGACTCTGCTCCCGCAGGAGGTTCATCACGTGGGTGGTGAACTCGTTACACGCCTGCATGGAGACCACAGCGGAAAACCCAAGTCTCGTTAGTGACCGCACGAGTAGGATTCGTTCGACCAAAGGACCACTCTTTCAGTATCTCCGTGGGTTTGTGAGCCTTCACCCCTCCCCCTTAGTTAAAAGTTTCCTCCCGCCGAGCCTAAAAAGAAACGGCCCAGGTGTTTATGCAAGTGCCGAGCACTTCAAGGACTTGGGTTAAGTCATCTATGAATGCAAAGGCCAATTTGCGATCTGGCTTGGGTCCAGCACTGAGAATTTAAACAGCTCTCTGTTACACCAGTAGTTCATACATGATTAATTAAAATAACTAATTCACGTAGTGCACACTTTAGCTCATTACTCTGAGTAAAATTCGTTAAGTATTTACATTTAGATAATTAAAACCTGGAAACACCCCCAAGAAAGATGCATTCACTCCAGGCAAAGTGTTGTGTGCCCTCCCCTCCCTCTCAGTGGCGAGAGTAAATTAGTCTAATTCACTTAGCCGCCTTGCTGAGGCATCACTGTTATACCTTTCCTTTTCTCCTTTTATGTGTCTGCATTTTACTAAGACTGCTACATTACTTCCCAGACGTAGGTAACAAACCACAAAATGTGCCTCAATCCAATATCATTCTTAATATATTGTTGCTAGTATTTGACTTTAATAATACATTTGTGGTTTATATTGCGGGCAATACTACCAGCCCATAAGGGGAACGGTGAGAATGACAATCACGTAAAAGGTAAAGGTGCTTTTAAATGTGACTCACACCCACCTGTTCGTATTTCTCCAGCTCCGTGTGGTAGATCTGTCTGATCTGGGTGAGTTTGGCTCTGTAGTCCGAGTGCTCAATGGAGTTGTCTGAGGCCCCTCCCGAGGCTGCGGCTGCAGCGGCTGCCGCTGCGGACCCGCCCCCTTTCTCCGGTCCCGACACGCCCTCCGCCAGGAGCATGTTGTCCAGGCGCATGAGCTGGGGGTCGGGGGGATCCTCTTCCTGGGCACCGCGGATACTGAGGCCTGCGAGACGACCAACGCAGAGGCAAACACTGTCATTTATTTAGTGCTAACCCAAACAGAAAACACAGTATCTACAGATGCGTTTACACAAACTATCCCCGTGGCCGGCCGGCCGATATCCACGATTGGGGAGAAGAAAAAAACGCAACGGTGAAAAATGATGCAACCCCTTTCAGCCTGACAATTATCGGGGGGCGCGCGGTATCCGAAACAGTGAGCTGCTAAGGCCTGATTCATTTGCTATAGGAACCTTCAGCTGGATGTCTGTATTGCCGCACCAGCACAACTTTGGACGGGCAATTAACACCATTATGTCAGCAGAGTCATGCAGCCATCGTGAGGGGCAGGTACTGCCCTGTGGGCATAGATTGGCTTCCTCCTGTGTACATGCCGTATTTCTGTCACCCAAGCCCGGGTGTGCCTTCTTTTATTCATACACTGTGCTGCACACCATGTGTATGTAGAAGCTTACATGACAGCAACATCCATAAACTGACAACTGTGAGGTGGCACTTCTATTCTCCAAAAGAATGCTAAACAGAGGTATATACTGTACCTCACGCACGTGTTTGCCTTTTCTGCACAGTGCAAAGACGTAGAGGATTTTTCATTCTACGAGGTAGGATTCTTCCACAGAAAACAACTGCCAGAATTACTAATGCGGTATTTATCATTTTCTCTTGTTTTATGTTTGTAGAAATGTTTAAACACAGAAACACTAGTGCAAGTCAGAGCATCTACACAGTGCAATCACACAGTTTTTCTTTTAATCTTTAACAAATTCCAATTAGCCATTAAAAGAGCTCAAGTGCACACAGAGTGAATGTAGCCATCATGCTGGCAACGAGGCAAGATGGCAGCAGGTCAGAATTACCGTCCAAATAAAAGCACCTACATTATTTAGTAAAAAAAAATGCATTGACATTGTGTTAATCTCTGAGTGCCCACTCAAAGGTTATTATTACCCAGGTTGACTCAGTTCAGCAATCTGCCTGCAATGCATGGATTTTCAGCAGCATATTGAGGCTTCATTAAGATGTGGAGCCCTGGAATTTCCAATGAGATTAGTAGTTTTATTGTGTGAGGCCGTAGCTTTGCAATCAGTGAGGGCCTGTACCAGACACTGAGTGACCGACTGACCCAGCACATCCAGTGAACAGGCACTGAAGTGTGTCTCACTCTCTCTATCTATCTCTGTCCCTCTAGCTATCTGATGCAAACATGCACAGTAACACAGGCACACAAAATGTTATACTAAAAATGTATTTGAAATGAATAACAGGCTTTCCTCTCTCCATCGATATCGGTGTGTGTCAGACCTACCATTGGTATTCAAATCTGGACCTCAAAGCCAGTTCCACTCCATGTTTTAATGGCAAGCCCCTAATTAAGAGATTTTTTCGACCTGGTATACCACGTGGGTTGCTGTTTGTTTTGTTTGTGTAATGGTGTGAAAGTGGTGGATAAATGTGGCCACGTGTCTGTCAGGCCAAATCAACCATTTGGACAATATAACATTGGTCCACTAATTTAAACCCTGTCACTATCATATCAACAAACACTCCAAGTTATCTGTTGGTTGATCTTTCAAATATGTTTTGCCAAAGTTTTGTACTTTTGTATCCAATTCTTTTTGTCGCAGCCACAAGCTTAAGCGTGCATTTTGCTTGGTGCAAGAGGTGTTAGTAGGTAGTTTTCATGTCTGGTATATCAGATATAACTCAAAGAGCAGCAGTGAACATGTTCACTTGAATCCCATTTTGTCACTTTCACTCCACTCACTCTTTATCCAGTGGAAATAAAGCTGGGGGAATATACAGGGCTTTTCAGTTAAGTGGACAGAAATCACTAACAAAAGAGCTATTTCTCTTTAAAAACAAAGAAGTGAGCTATAATGTCCTCATTCAGAGCTTGCGATAACAATGCAAAACATCAGGAAGTGAAATGTAATCCTGTTAGGAAGCTGACCTGTTTAGTGGACACAACATTATTATCATGCATGTACATTTCTAATTTGGAAACTCAGCAGGAAGAAAACATATTCCTCTACCGGTCTGGGATTGTGCATCCCCTCCAGCCACCAACTGAGACATGTTTTGTGCCAGAGCAGCTATGATGGCACATGTATAGTATGATAAAAAAGAAACACTGTCCCCCTCCAGAAATCTTAAACAACAGTATTGCTGTGATGTTCGTCAAATGCTACTCTGTTTCAAAATGTTCCTTGTAATTTACTTTCTCTGCATTAATAATATTTACCCAATTTCTCAATTTGAAAAGGAGGTGGACAATGCAATGTGATATACATTGTTATCAGTAATTTTGGGTTTCCCTTTTATGTTTCAATGTTCTTGTTGAAAACAACACAGATGTAAACTAAGCAGGCCGTTCTCTCACAGCCAGTTTCCCCTCTTCTATGTATAATAACGTCCAGTTTTTGGCCCCTTGTTTCATTCATCAGCCCTGCTTGAAGTTCTGACAGTGATCTGAATAGTGCCTCTGGCCGCTTTCCTTCCCTTCCACCTCTTTTCCGCTGTGCCCTCTTTTATTCCGTGGGCTCAGCTGAACTTTGGCCCATCCCTTGTTTATCCTCATCACTGAAGTGTGAGCTGGAGAGTCATAAAGGCCGAGTCCTGCTGAGTTAATGTGAGCTACTGAAGACAGCAACAGGGTCAGGGGCTAGAGGAGGGTTATCCACCAGTTCATACCGCAGCACTACACTGTTAGAGAGAGTAGTCAGAACACCAGAAAACCTCAGCACATGATGTCCTGGAAGTAGAGGATTTATTCTCTATTGAATTCCTTCTGTGTGTGTGTTCTTTCCCTTCCTTTTAATATTTCATATTCAATAATAGGTCTAATTACTTTGTTATTAGACACACCGTGGGACATAAATCATGGAAGGATTTACAAACTGTAGTGCTATGAAAAGATCCTGTTCGATAACAAACCCTGACCTCATGCAGTTCCTGTGCTGCCCGATGCTTCAGAAGAACGGTCCCAACGCAAATCAACACACCGTGCATCTAATTGCATTGATCCACCTAAGGTCTCCCAAAGCTAACAAATCGAAACAGGATTTATTTTCTGTCAATACTTGCAAAGGTCATCTCTCTTAGACCAAGATACAATCCCAGTTAGTATGTCGGCCGACAGGCCGTGACTCTGCCCTCCCACCAAGGTAGTCTCCGTCTGGGTGAGTATTAGAGAGAATCCTCGACTCTTAATCCACCATGTGATTAGAACAAGTTGCCAAAGCGCTTCACCAGAAACAACCGAGGACTTTGTGTAACACTCGAAAAAAACACTTTCAGTGTTCATGTATCTTTCGGCTATCATCGCGTTTTTAATGCACCAGATCAGTTTTAGGAGAGGGGAAGTGCGTGGAATTACCATAGAACATATATTTTTAAATACGATTCACTTTCATTGATATCCATAAAGTCTTGGCCAACGCCCACATGGCAGAGAAAGATTGGGAGAAGGCCTGCGGGCTCTCAGCAGCAGGTACAGTAATTAACATGCCATTAACAGATTAATACACATTAGCTATTCCCAGTGATAACGGTATGGTAATTACCAAACCTGATCCCACAATGAAGACATGCTAGCCACGTTCATTAGCCACATTTTATTCAACATTATTAACATGAAAGTGCTGAAAGAGGATCCTGCCTAATTCTGGAGCTAAATAGTAATATTTCCTGTCTGACAGATCCCCGTGTACTGTGTGTCCATCACACATTTAAGGACTTCGAATATCTTTTTTTATGAAAACAGTCACTTTTAAGATAACTTACCCCGATCAAGCATTCCTCATAGACAAGCTACATTAAGTTCTATGTCTATGTTTAAACTAGGAGGGAATCATGCACAATCTCTGTTTTCAAACAGCCGTAATATGAAAATATAGACACTTTACACTGCTGCCTAAGAAGACGTTAAAGAATTGAAATCCTCGTATTTGCATTCGACAGTGGCTTTAGGGTTGCGCCAGCCGAGATAATGTGGGGATTTACAAATGATCATACAGATTAAATGCAGAGCAGAAGAGGACAGGGAACGGACCCTAAACTCGGGTATCCCTGTCTAGATGATGTATTTCCTCCTAGTGCAGTGAGTGATAAGCTAATCAGGCCTGTTGACAGTGAAGTGTTACAGCCCCCCCGGTACTGGGTCAAGACTTCTGCAGTCATACACCACAAGCGCGCTCTAAACGGACAGCACGGGCGGAGGGAGAAGGAGGGAAGACAGAAGATGTGACAAAAAGTGGCTCCGGTCAGAGGAGAGGATGTCAGTTCTGAAAGCCTTTGTCCTTCCGTGATTACGCTCCCCTCTCACAAACTCGTCAGGACGGGTGCGAAGGGGGGCTAGGGTCTGGGGAATGATAACCCCAAACCAACGTCTCGTAGACATTTTGCGGAGAACCCCGAAAGGAATCGATGTCCCAACGCGGGCACTGACATTTCCGCAAGGTGAGTCGCGAGGGACCATTGGGGAATGGACTGGATACAACTAAGGGAGGATAACTGGGTAAACAAGACCTACTGTCCCACGCTGTGTGTGTGTGTTGATGTGTCCACTTCGGATGCTACCCTCCCAGACTTGTGAGTGGGCCCGCGGCCAAGTGGCGCGGTGACGGCTGACCGGTACTGGCTGTGGCGGCCGCACGCAGCGGTCAGGGAGACGAGCCAAGTGAGTGGACAGGCCCTCCGCTACAGGTCAGCACACTGACTGACCCTAAAGGACACATGCTGCATGGGGCTCCAGCAGAGGGGGGCGCATTGGACCAGCAGCCCCGGGATCAGGGGCCGTCGTGGGCTCCTCCGGCGGTTTACGCGAGGCATTTAACAGCGTTACTCGCACAAACGTAAGAACCGAAAAGTGAACACGTGGTCATGTCGTTGTGTAGGGAAAAGGACAAATAGTCTAAAGGGGTTCTATAGCATTTCAAGATAACTACATTTGCTGCTTTCCCCCCATTTGTTTCACATCTTAACAATGTACTCGGAGTTTCGCTGCTAGCCGCAATTTACTACTAAGGTACCTTTTTTGTTTTATTCAGACCTCAAGCAAGTAATGCAAATGTGGCACGGAAAGCCACTTATGAAATACCCAAAGGCAAGTATTCTCTCCTCCATTCATTGCAGAATTTGCTACTGCTCTCTAATTAGAAGATGGAGAGTATTAAACCAGGTCACACACCAGATATTCTAGACACACAGACCACCAGCCAGATATACCTAACCCTTCATCTAAACATATAAAAAGCATGAAACCAAGTCACACACCAGATTTTCTATACACATAGACCACCAGCATATACAGATACCCACCCATTCATGTAAACATATAAAAGGCATAAAACCATGCAGTAATCTAATGGGAAGGGGTGAAACAAATAATACTACCTATGTTATTAATCCCGCGTGTTTACTGCCTTTCTTTAAATAGTTTCTGGCTTTTAGGCAATTATTGTGTGTGTGTGTGTCTGGGCATGCATGCGTTTAACGCATGTGTGTGTTGGCTCATTTACACAAAGAATAAAGCAGCACTGGGAACATACAGCAAACAATGAGCCAGTGCCAGACAAATTATTCTTTGCAGTGGCATTTCCACACGAGAGTTGACAGTTCATCATTTCGATTTTGTTGCAGAGTATCCGCAGGAAAGACTCTACTGCATGAACTAGAGAAGAATTATTCCAAATTGTAGATTAACATTTTCCTCCTTGACGAGCAAGCGTGTATATATTTTCAATTGCAATTTGAGGCAGAGGCTGTACCTGTGGAAAATGGCTGTCTCTGACACAAAAAACGACAATACTAATAATACTGCTGAGGATGTGTTGAGAAGATCACAAATGGAAAAAAAGTATTTATTATTAACAATTATGTTTACAGTGTCCAATAACAGTAAAACTATATAGTGACTGTGACTTAAAGTAACACAATGTTCAGGTCAGCCAAACTCATGTGCCTGAATAAAAGATTAATGGCTGTTGGCGTATTGTGCCTGATTCTGCTGCTAGCTGTGGTCTGCGGTGTGACTATGTAGAGGACCTGGACAGATCAATGTCGAGTCCCAAAAACACCAGGTGACAGAAACAGGTCAGAGAGGGTGGTTAGAGACAAACAAGAAGGGTTGCCTTCTACAATGGCGCTTAACTCATCACCATATCGTCAGAAAAACAAGCAGCGATAGTACAACAATGTGATTAGGGTACAATCATGAAAGTCGATTATTTGTATATTTTGGTAAGGTTTTATAAAAGCAGTAAGGTACTGGAGTCAGTGCTACGTGGTGAGACATTTACCTGTTACTGTATTCACAATGCAATACTGCCTTTTGTGCCTTATTCCTTTGTTAAAAAAGGGATTCGCAATAAAATAACAATTTGAAGTCGTAATTACCTGACCCCATTGTCTCCAAGGCAAATACTTGGTGTTTAATATCGCCCTACGAGTGATTACCGTGTATGATGGTATTCTATGTTTGTCCGATATCCTATCATTTTGCAACTCGTGTTTTTTAGAGGTGTGGCTGTGGGCCAGTTATCCATGAAGAACACATTCCACTCCACGCCAACCCCCGTCTTGTGAATCAAGTCCCTCAACCCACTCAGTTCCCTACAACACCTTCACCGGAGCGGAGAAGACATGCCACCGAAGCAACACAGCAGCTCCCGGGCTGTCTCGTCTTACCGGGAGAGTTGGGGGGGGGGGGGGGTTGGGCTCGCTCTCATAATTACGGTAATTAACAGTTGCTGATTTAATTGGAAGGGAAGGCATTGACGGAGGAACATGGTGGTGGCGCGTGCAGAGGGAACCTTTGATACACCGGGCTTGTGTCTGGTGCACACCTGATGGGGCACTGGATTGCCGACTGGCTGGGCTGCAGTAGCACTGCAGCCCAGGGATGACGCAAGCGCTGGACTCAGACACTGTTTAGACTGGAGACGGACAATTAGGTGCCAGGTTAATGAGAGCATGGGGTCTAAATGGCATTTGGTTATTGCATGCTGGGAATTAATGACTTGTTTTTTGCTGCCCGCTTGAGTCAGAAAACATAGCACACTGCTCACCTTGGCCTCGGAGTGGAAGTGATCGAGTGACAAAGTGTTGTAGCTAGGACCGTTCTTCAGAGCGCTGACATTGAATACCTCTAAACAGCACAGCTTTTAGAACAGATTGACCTTCTTCAGACTGTATTGCCGTAAATGCTATCACTGATTTCTATTTACAACCACCCCATAGACATCAATCAGACCATAAGGTTCAAGGACAAATAAAGTACATTGTCCAAACGCACAGAACCAAAGAGCCCAGGCACTCATGCTATACAGTAAGTGTTTACCTGATTCAGGGTCTTACCTTTTATAATGTTTTTGTGAAATCCCACACTCTTTTGAAAAGCACGGCAATTTCATTCCATGGATTTATCGGCAATGAATCCACCGAGAGAACTACAGACGACCACTTCCTTTTAGACCATCAGCTCCATATCTCCTATTCTGGAGTGTGTTGTACTCATGCCTGTGGTGGCCAATTAAGGTGGTGTAAAACAAATGGACAACCACAACTTTGATGTTAAATAAGCTTTGGTTAAGATGACATCTGTGTGAAATGGTTCAATGTCCTCACAGTGGGAGAGAAAAAGAGTTTGATTCAGAAATAAAATAAGAATAATGTAAATACGTTTGAGGGTACAGGCTGGGTTGGAGATCCTCTTCTGCTTTTTTATAGTGGTAAAGATTAGCTGGGATTTGTAGATGTTTTGAGCTTTTCCAAATCGATATCTATTACACAGAGATATTTGCAAAAAAATATACCTGTTATTAATGTACATTGCGGCTGAACAATGTAGGTAATACAAATGGTTTTCAACATTCATGTGTCAAAAACCTGCAGAGTTTCATGCCTGGTATGATCATATTTGTATCATATATTTGTTGGTAATTTCTACATGAAGCATGTAATCCCACTGTGGCCTGCAGACGTGCCCTTTTATGTGTGTATAACTCAGCTAAGAATAATGTAAATGTCTGAAAAGTCTTAAGACCGAGAAGGCTTAATAAAAGCTGTTAGAGGCTGGTAAAACAAGTCAATAAATATAGTGCGGAAGCCTGAGCTGTGACTCTCCCGAATGAAAACAGAGGTGAACTGCTTATTTCCAAAATGCCACCACAAAATGACAGCAGCATTATGAGGCCTCATACATTTCCACTATCACTTTCCACAAGCTCCGTATATCTGTCAACATTACCCTCGCCTGTATCCTAGATGTAAACAAAGCATCCGCCTCAACAGAGAGGACTGTCAGTCCATAGCCAGTTGTGTTAAGCACTGACGCAGTGTACAACAAGCTGCCTTAGCAACTGATCCTGGTCCTGAACTTTTCCTGCTAGCCCGTCCTGCATCTTCCATTACTTCTTTAAAGAAGCCCAGCAGCCATGACGAGGCATCACACTCTGACCCATAACACAGAGATTCCCCCTTTTGTTCGCTCTCTAAACGGGAGGGTGGTGACACCGACTCACCAAAACTAGGGGAGCAAACGTCACACTGTTAGCTGATTGCAGTAGTGAGCAAAGCCACGAGTGTGTACTTCTTACAATATGTCAGTACTTCTAAAAAGCTAATATTTCAGTTAGGGCCCCTGAGACAGTCCATTAGGTGGGCTTTCCATTTTCTATATAGCTGATATCCTCACATATCTCTGGCTTTATGTACGTAATATTCCATCACGGCTGGTAGCATCACCCTTTTTCTGTTACCTTGCAGTTTTTTGTGAGCGGGGTGGGTCATACGTGAGGTATTAAAGCTGCACGTATCGCATTTCTGCACAGCGACATATGGCATACAGTATCACTATGGAAATGGTGTGGCAGGGGTCATGAGTCACAGCTACAGCAACAAACATGAATGTGGTTTAATACCCCTCAATACCAACACCGGTAACTACACACAAAACATTGCCAGCCTAAAATATTGAGGTAAGCGATACAAAATGAAATGTAAGAAACATAAATGTGGCCTCTCTTGTCCAGAGGTAGTGACAATAGAGCTCAGCCAGAGGAGATCTGCAACCATTCACACACTGATGACAATCTGCAGGCAACAGGAACACCAGCCAATGTAGCATGCGGGGGTCAAACATGACAACGGTTTCCTCACAACGACTAAACATTCATTTGCTATTATGTTACAGTGTGCTTTCAATATTCTAGGTTAATCCAATGGTAGGTTCTCCTGAACAGTTCCATCTGGAAGTTTTGCAAGTCTTAATGTATTGGTCTCTCTTTTAATAGCTCCCATAATGAACAATTCTAATAAAAGACATCAAATTGAACCAACTCGCTATTATTATTCAAACCAAGACAAACAATTCACGTGGACACAGCTTTTCTTAGCGAACCAGGCCACTTCTTTAAATGGCCCTCTGGGAATTGAACCATCAACCTTGGCGTTGAACGCGCCACGCTCTACCACTTAGCTACACAGCACTTGAAGGGGAAAGTCCCTTAAGGTCTAATGCTTTGCAGACGTGCAGTTCTTCCAACTAGTGACAGTGTTATCCCAGACCAAAGCCGTGTGTGGTGTTACCCAACTGGGATCCTTTTAACCTTCAGCCGCACACCAAAGGTAGAGGAGGCCCAGGGCTATGAGGGGCAGACCGGGTTCCACAGCTCCCAGTGCCAGGATGCTGCACAGTGGGGGGGCCACCATGGCCAGATTGGCGGAGAGGTCTTGTGGTACTAGGGCTGCACATGCTGGAGGCGGGGGCTTGGTGAGGAACACGTGGGCTCTTTCTGTTTGAATGAGGCTTATCTGACAGCCTAACTAAGAGGGCATACATGGGGACAGAACATTCACCTTGGTAGTGGCGGTATTTCAGCACCTGCTCACAGTCTGTTCACAAGACATTCCGGGTAATTATGTTTCTGGCTTGATGGATAATCTGTGATCACTTAAGCTTAGAACCGGCAAAGAACAGACAGCCAGTACTTATCATTGCTCTGTGACTCCCCCAGATAAGCAAAGGATTTGCTGGGCAATCTGTGATCATTTAAGATCAGATCAGGCAAAAAAAAAGACAGTCAGCACTCATCATTGCTCTGTGACTCTCCCAGATATGTGAAGGACTTGATGGACAATCTGTGATTCCTTCCGAACTTTCCTCCTATAATCTCTTATTCCAGACACGACTTGTCATGTTAAAGACAACTCATCTGGTTGTTTGAAAAGCCTCATGTAAATAATAATTATTTTCTTTTATTTGTTCCAGCGGTTGTAAATCCAATAGATAACCTGAAGCCTTAAGAAATCTATGTCCTGTGTTCCAGCACACTGAGCACACTGCAATTCGAAGGACAGCTAGAGTAGACCATGCTTTTGTAGACTTCTGTACAGTATATGTGGGCGGAGTGAAATAAATGATTATTTGAACAAAGAAGACCGTTTTTTCTCATGCTCACCTTATTTGTTGTCCAAATATACAACCTGCACATTTTAAATCACTTGACTGATTAATTCATCCTAGCATAATGACAGATCAAAGGTTGCTATCAAATTAAACATTGAAGAGCTGACTGAACGAGACCACTGCACTTTTTTCTTTTCTTTCTAAAAAAGTTGAAAAGCAAAACTTTGCTTTTCAGCCTTTTTTAAAAGGAACGAAAAAGGTGCAGTGGTCTCTATATGCATGCATATCTATATGCATAGGGAAACATACAGCACATGTAAATATATAGATTTTCCTCCAGGCCACCTACTTTTAAATAAAGATCCTGGAGTTTAACTCCAGTGTTGTAATTCCACTGAGTCATATTAATAACTGAGAGAAATTTCTTTACACAGTGATATCTCAAGGAATATGGAATCGTACTGTATAAGCATGTGGAATGAAGATAATTTTTTCTCCTTGAGTGAGTATTTTGTTAATGGGTTCATTATTCCCTTTAAGAATAAAGAAGCTAGTCCTTTTCATGAATGTTGAATCAGCTTCTAGTGAATGTGGTTAACAGCATTTTATTTTCAGAAAATAATATCTATGTGGAACATGCTGTCGGCTGCAATGAAACTGTCCTCTTATAAACTGAACAAAAGAGAAAGTGACAGGTGACAGTTATGTTAAAAAAAAACATTGCAAGATGAATTTTGTACAACTACAAAGCCTGGATGCAAGAGGGTTAAGTGTTTCTAAAGACAGCCAGGTGTTCCTAATTTACACAGGGAATATGATTCCAGGAAACAATGTAGGATCAATACGCACATAAAAGCCTCCTACCAACAAAGAACTGAATTCAGACTCAAGACATATACAGTATCATACGGTATCTCAAAAACAAATAACTTAGAACAAAAACAACACCTCATTCAAAATTCATTTTGAAATAGCACATACTCTTCTGACATTATTTATGAATAAGACTGTAAACATTCTTATCCTTCAGTAGTCTTGCCCTCGAGCCGAAAGGTTTGCTCATGTTAGACTTAAAAAAGAGTTTAAAAGAGAGCAACACATATTTTGATTTCCCTCTGATATGTTTGTGAAAGAAAATGTCTGGGGATAACAAAAATTTAAATTTTAGACAAAAAAATTACTTTCATTTTCAGGGTGTTATTGTCATTTAACTAATGATACGACACCTTAGTAATTGTAATTATATCTAGTGCTTAGCCTTCTGTTTTTTCAGTTCCCCAGAATGCCTCAAATGTATAAAATGTTCTGCACGCATGTAAGACAAAAACCTGTCCTCCCTATTTTGGGAATATTTTGACATTTTGGTTGGGTCATCTAAATCACTACCTGTGATTTAGCAGGAATACAGTCATTATGCTTGGTATGACATGTGGCAGTATATAGAAAATACTATATAACTATCTTTCCTTTTCACATAACTTTATGCATGTGTACAAAGAAACATCAAATAATATATCCTGTATATCTCCTACCTATATTGCAAATCGTTTGACATCTGCTGCTTGTCCATAGCTGTTCTTCCTGTGCCATAAAATTGTTTGCAAAACCTACCATACAAAAATTGACAAAATAATTGTTCATTGTTGCCTAGGTTGGTAACAATATTAAACAATATTGTCTGCGGTGAAGCTAAAACACAAACCGAATTAAATGGCCAGGTGTGCCCGACTCAGCCCAGGGGCCACATTTTGTCCCCCTCGGTCCTAAATTATGGAGAAGAGAATAGGTGGTTTGCAATGTAGTTTCTTTTCAGTAACTGTTAACTCAGACAAAGCCTCATGTCCATTCACACTTACTCATTCAATAAGTATCATTGTCACCGCGCCCTTCCTCCACCATCTGCAGGCATTCCCAGACACCGCTTTGAGACTGCAATAATGATGCTTGACTAAGTACAGTTAAAGTGTTGCAGTCTGTTGGCAAAAAGCAGTCAAGCCCTTTGCCATAGTTTCACTAAGGATAAGTGAGACAGCTGAAGGTGGATATTTGAATAAATGCCAATAAGAAGTCCATTTGCTGTATACATCCATGTGATGGTGTGTTTGTCCATGTGATGGTGAGTGTGTGTGTCTGTGTGATGTTGTGTGTGTGTATCCATGTAATGGTGTGTGTGTGTATCCATGTGATGTTGTGTGTGTTTATCTATGTGATGGTGTGTGTGTATATCCATTTGATGATGTGTGTGTTTCCATTTGATTGTGAGTGTGAATCCATTCAATGGTGTGTGTATCCATGTTATGGTGTGTGTGTGTGTACCATGTGAGGGTGTGTGTGAATCCATTTGATGGTGTGTGTGTATCCGTTTGATGATGTGTGTGTTTCCATTTGATTGTGTGTGTGAATCCATTTGATGGTGTATGTATCCATGTTATTGTGTGTGTGTGTACCCCGTTTAATGGTTTGTGTGTGTCTTTATGTGATGATGTGATGGCGTGTATTCATTTGATGGTGTGTGTGTATCCATTTGATGGTGTGTGTGTTTCGATTTGTTGGTGTGTGTGTGGACACAGTGCAGAGTAAGGAAGTGGCTCTGCCACAGAGTGAGGCCACAGTGCAGAGTAAGGAAGTGGCTCTGCCACAGAGTGAGGACACAGTGCAGAGTAAGGAAGTGGCTCTGCCACAGAGTGAGGACACAGTGCAGAGTAAGGAAGTGGCTCTGCCACAGAGTGAGGACACAGTGCAGAGTAAGGAAGTGGCTCTGCCACAGAGTGAGGACACAGTGCAGAGTAAGGAAGTGGCTCTGCCA
>JACXGK010004105.1:0-40458 GCA_016801125.1 Novumbra hubbsi | reverse complement strand
CTGTCCATTTCATACCATTACTATTGGTATCTGTCCATTTCATACCATTACTATTGGTATCTGTCCATTTCATACCATTACTATTGGTATCTGTCCATTTCATACCATTACTATTGGTATCTGTCCATTTCATACCATTACTATTGGTATCTGTCCATTTCATACCATTACTATTGGTATCTGTCCATTTCATACCATTTCTATCGGTAACTGTTCATATCATACATTTACTATTGGTATTTGAGCATTTAATAAAATTACTATTGGTATTTGAGCATTAAATATAATTAATATTGGTATCTGTCAATTTCTGCTTGGCTTTCACCACAGGTTCAACAAAAAACAGTGATGATTGCGATTTAATATGGAGAGAAGCAAAGGCCACAGTGTCCCAACAGAGCATGGCCTTACAACACACCATGGCTCTCTAGGGTGTCTCTTCATAAAGCCTGTGGCAATCAAAGCTCCAGACCTTTAGGAGGAAATAAAAACCTTGGCCCACAGAGTGTCCAGTCTGCTCCACAGTCCAACACGGCTCAAAATAAGACCAGAAAATTGTCATTTAGCGATTTTGGATTATGTTTACCACATTGCATAAACATTGGTAAAGTTATGATTTTCCCTTTCGGTCTTGCTGGTAGCTATAATTATTGTCCAGCTGCTGTTGCTATATAATCCCATATTCATGGTTGGTGGATGCAAAATGGACATTGACTCTTGTGCCGCGCATTACAATGACTGGTTGATTATAAAGTGTCTTGTCTCCCAGTAGTCTGTTTTCTTAAACGGGCCCCATGTTCCTACAAGGCCTTACATGCAAATGCCTAGACAGTGCCAAAATGTAGAACACTTAGAGAGAGCCGCGGCCCTTTCTAGTAAAGAACACTCTATTTTCTGAATTGCATACTGCTATCGGCGTAGCCCAGTCAAGGCGCAAGAGTGACACAGACAGAGTGGATGGATGGTGAAAATACCATGGAGAATCAAAGTCAGAAATAGGAGGGAAATGAGAGGGAGTAAAAAAATGTGCAAGAGGCAAAGAACATCGAAGAGTGATTATACTTAATGATTGCCTGCTGGCTCGCCGGTCTGCATTCAAAGAAAGTGACTGAACACTGGTTGTTGAACTGTACAGCGATTTATCAAAGCATAGAACCCAACAGGTAGCTTCATCTTTTCTCATGATTGCTTTGAAATTGCGAATATATACAATTTTCTCAGTGTCTTATGTCTGTTCACATAATTCTTCTGTTACAGACACCTCTATGCTTATATTTAAGTTGAATTAGTTGTAAAAAATGCATGCTTGAATGCATGTGATTTTTTCTTTGTAATTTTTCTACTAAATACGTTTTTCTATGTATTCCAATTCCTAGAGACGACTGCTTTTAATTGCAGTTCCCCCTTCCCCATGGTCTATAGGTATAGCTAGTTGTAAGCCTTATTTATAATGTGGTGATATCAGGCTGATGTCCATTTATGTGTGAATCATTTTTACAAGAGGTCACATGTTCCTGACACAACCCAAACCTGCAGGCTTTAAAGAGACCTACTGGAACTGTTTTACTTTATTGCCAGTAGTTCTAAAAGTAGTGCTTGTGAGCAAAAAACCCACTCTCCTCTATCTCTCGCTGTCCTTCACTCTTACACTCTACCACCTGCCGTGTGAGTGTGCATCTTGGTAGATGTCATTCAAATTGGTAAGGAGCCCAAGCTTATTGGCTGAAACTTAAATTGCTAGTAGGCAGATCTTACACGTTCCAGAAAACCATTATGTTCAAGTTGAGGTGAGAAAATAATTCTGCTCCTAGATTAAGATTTTTGGAAATAGTTGTAGTCACAGCTGTTTAGGTATTATAGGTTTGATAATTAAATAGGAATAGAATAACTTGCATTATGTGTGGTGCATGTGTAGGTTAGCAACCAATACATTCTCAGTGATTTTAACGGGTCTATTTTGGGGGATTTTTTTGGGAGCTGTGGCTGGTGATAAATAAATTAAGGGGACATGCTCATATTGTATCATTTAACTTTTTTAAATCACAAAAAAACTATAGGCTTGGAATGAAAACTGACATTTAAAAATGATTTTCTTTCCCAAGTTAGTATCCTGAGGAATTTGCCTGATGTGCGAATTCTCACTGTCCCACCTGGTTAGTTGCCAATACCACGTGGGGTGGACCAATCAGACTGTACAGCACCATGTGAAGGCCAGTGTTTCAAATATGGGCGTGGATTAGATGCATTTGTGAGTTCGGACAGCGAGTTGATTGGCTGTGACAATTTCTCTAAAGATTTAGAGAACCCATCGGTCCCACACGGTAAGAGTGTTTTGTCGGCAAATACTGCAAAACAAAAAATCTGTTCGACAGACAGACCGACACTCATAATTAAAGAAACTAGCATCTGCCTAGATAAAGTGTAACACAGTGCCAATGATACTAATACATGCCTGGAAAGTAGGAAAGAGAAGGTGCTGTACATAAATTTGGCCCACTACGGTCACTTGGGTTTAGCTTACATATAATATATTGTAATGTAATGTAATATAGCCTTCATTCGTCTCTTACGTTTTTGTATTACGCCAGTGCAAAATCGCCTTTAGTGAAAGTGTGCTTGTTTATTATGAACTGTAAATGATATCTTTCTCTCGCCATCTCATTTGCACACGTAACTGACGTGTGCCGCGCACGCAATTACGCACAATCACTCCCTCCCTCTGTCCCCACTGCCTCTCAGTCATTCACTCTCTCTCTTAACACGCACACATACGCTCCATCACTTTTCGTGGGAGAAAGTAGAAAGGGGAGAGAGAAAGAGAGAGAAAGGAGAGAGAGTGATTCCAGGTCTCTCTCTGCTCTCTCCGCAGTGGGCACTCATATCCACTCCGCTGACTCAATGGGGCTTTAGCACTAGGGATAAAAAAATACAATATTTATTGCCCGTACCCCTTTAACTATTTACATTTTGTACATATCATTGGTAGATATAGGTAATTTATTAAAGAAGCGTTAAGGAGAGGTAAAAGACGTCTCCAGAGGCGTCCCCTTATTCTTTTATTTTTTGCCTCACAGAAGGTCCAGTCGAAACTCTCCTCGACTGACTTTCTGTGAGCGAGGATATCAAATTTGAACTTATCCTATAGTCCACCGTCAAACAACTACAACAAAAATGGATATTGGAGATTGCCCTTTTCGGAAGAAGCGGAGACCATGGCGCGTGAACCTTTCCTCTTTTGCCTTGGTAACCCTGATGCTTTCGCTGTTCCAACTACCCGTGGCTCGAGCAGGTAAGGTGGCTTTTAGTTTTAAGACTTATGGTCAGCGTTCTAGTGATTTCAGTTAATTTTTATTTGTAATGCACGAGACCATTGGAAAGAGCACATCTCAAAATGTTCAGCCACTAACTGTGGTGGCATTTGCTTTCTAAAAGTCGTGTTGCTATTTGTAAGGAATTTCAACGATTGTAATCTAGGTTTACAGGTGAGGAGACGATGACATACTGTGGTACAGGCTAGCAGACATGACAGAAAACTGCATATTTTTTAGCTGGTTTCTAATTTATATAATCTTCTACTAAAACAGTCGCTTTAAAGGGTTTGTAATTCTTTCTCAAGTGTTTATGCGGAACATAGCTGCGCTGACAGGTGTCAGTTTGTTTGCCATTGTTGCAGTTAGTCCAACGGATGAACCCTTTTGGATTTTTCGACTTTTTGGTGGTTATTGTTTGTTATTTTAAAGCAAAATAAATGTAATTTACATTTGCAAATCGAAAATGGCTTTGATTGATGAAAGAAGTGACGTTTTTCTTTTTTACGTGCTCGTGCGCCCATGCGCGTATATGAAACTGCTAATATTCCAGACGGGGCCATGGGATAGGACGGTGCGTTATGCCCCCAAAGCTAAACTGCAGTAGTTTAGAGAGTTCACATTTGATTGACTGTTTTCTTCACTTATTGCTACTGGATGTAGATCTTTGCGTACGTGGATTTACAGTGACATGTCAATGTAATGGCTGGACATTTTATTGTGACTCAATGTGAATGTTTACCAGTTCACCCCGTGCACCCCGCCCCTCCCCATTACCACCACCTCTCAGCACCCTCCTGTTTTGTGTGGATGGTTTTTCATTGGGAATGGACGACCGTTCCGTGACAATAGAGAAAGGCTTTGTTGTGATACATCTAATTTTAGGCATATTCTTATAGCCTTGAACTAAACGCAGTTTAACATTGATCAGACCTCCATCTTCTGACATCCTCAGTTGATAACAACATTACTCTATCACGATTGAAGCAATACCGATTTATGTTATGCTTTTTCAATAATAATATTACAACAAAAGGACCCAACAGTAATGACCAATATAATATAAATAATGTTAAATAAATAATGTTATTCATGTGTAGCACAATAATAAATCTGCATAAGATTATAATAATTATTGAATACCGGTAGTTATTAATTTTATGGTTTAATAGCGTCAATGCTTAGACATTCTTGTGTCTAAGTATGTCTTTAATGCAAGGCGGTAATTCCGCGTGTGACCACTAGAGTACTACTTGTGGAGTGGGATCGGTTCTGTTATATATAACACAGAGGTACCATTCATTCCCCCAACTCTACAAGCTACGTTTTTAGTAAAATGTTACATCTACCGGATTACACTTTTAATAATTACGTCCTGTATATATTGTTGAAATTAAATTATTGTAAATAGGCCTAATGACAGGTTTGGCCAATCTCAACAGACGTGTCCATTAATGATGACACCTCATTATTGCTTATTGAGCTCTATTTCTAGATCTTAGCTGTAAGAGCATAGGCTATAGTGCATGCATTGGAAACCTCTAGTAAGATTTTGGCAAGGCAATATATTAATGTAACGTCAATGTTAAAATATACATTGTATAGGTTCTCTTTCGGTGCGATATTGGAGTTTTGCTACTTTTTGGTGCATGTTTGTTTAATAATGCCTTAATGTCCCAGGTTTAACTGGGTATTAACCGTTCGTTGATACCAAAGGGGGTTTAACATAATTTGAATACTCTTCTAAGTGTTCTTTGGCTCGAATTCCAATTTGAGATTGCAGTGCTGATTGCATTTTACCGTCGGCAGACTCCTGTGTGTATTTTGGAGGAGGAAGTCTGAACATTTTAAGTTTTTATGAATAGGTTATTATACCGGACCGTGTGCTTCTGCGAGAGTGAGTTGAGGGAGCGAGGGATGCAGAGTGAATGCATTAGTGTCTCCGTATGTGTATGTGCGCTTTGTACAGTTGTGTATATCCATATGTGAACCCTAAGGATTTTTTTCTCCCTTTCATGGTGTGCTAGTGACTTTTGCAAATGAATGTACCTCTATGTCTCTGACACATTGGACTGTGTCTTTTCTGACGTTATAAACGATATGAAGTGCTCTTGCAAAAAATGCCTCAGCTAATTCACATGTCCAGAGTTGTATGTACTGTATTATTATTTGTACATGAACAAATATTATGATAATTAATCGAATATTATCCATAATTTGTAGACCCGTGTCCGCGCGCTCGTACCTAAAATGCGCGTCCTTGCTTAATGGCGTCGAGGTGGTCTTACGAGCCGGTGGTAGGACAGTAGCCCAACATTCATTCAAAACCCTGCTACTGCCCATTGCGTGACACATCCTTTACGATTTTCACGGGTGCCATGTGGAAATGAGCTACAACAAGGACACAACTGGATCCCCACCCAGGCAATAAAAGCTAGAATTAGTGATGGACTGTGGCTTCCTCAGAATGTCTGCCTCATACTGTTTATTCTCATCTCATTGGGACAAGGAGAAAAGCAGAGTGTGCCCATCATGACATACAGTGTGCAAAGGGAATGGAAGGAACAAAACAGGTTGGCATATTTTCTTAACATGGATGTTCCTTAACCTCATTTCAAAGCAATTATTCTCAAAGAACAGTCTGTCTCAAGTATATGCGAAGTAAAACCCAGTCCCTCACTTACACCCTCTTTCCCCTCAACTCTCGCCCTCTCTCACCGGTGCAGTTACTTAGGTTGTGAATGGAGCCACTGTGTGGCTGTGCGGTAAGGTCCCGGCGTCCCGTCCCTGGCCTATGCCTCGGTCCAGCTTGTGCCGGTACACAGGGGGGACTGTTAATCTGTGGGGACTCTGCCAGCATCGGGATGCCTGGATGAACCTGTTATTCACCTGTTTGTTTTCTGCCCCTTCCTGTCTCTCTCCCTCCATCTCTCCCCCTGTATCTCACTCCATCTCTCCCTCTGTGTCTCCCTCTGTCTCACTACATCTCTCCCTCTGTCTCTCCCTCTGTCTCACTCCATCTCTCCCTCTGTCTCTCCCTCTGTGTCTCACTCCATCTCTCCCTCTGTCTCACCCTCTGTCTCACTCCATCTCTCCCTCTGTCTCTCCCTCTGTGTCTCACTCCATCTCTCCCTCTGTCTCACCCTCTGTCTCACTCCATCTCTCCCTCTGTGTCTCACTCCATCTCTCCCTCTGTCTCACCCTCTGCCTCTGCATCTGTCACTCCCTCTGTCTCACCCACTCTCTCCCTTGGTCTCACCCTCTGCCTCACCATCTGTCACTCCCTCTGTCTCGCCCACTCTCTCCCTCTGTCTCACCCACTCTCTCCATCTGTCTCTCCCTTTCTTCCCATGTTATCTTTCTCACGTAGTCATTCTCTCAGATTGTCTTGTTCTCTCTTTCATTTGCCTGCCATTTGCTCTAGTCCAGATGCTAGTTGTGATGCAGTATACATGGTTGACTCTGAAGACGACTATTACCACAGCTGCTTGAGCTGCCTGCAACAGGTATCAGCAGAGCTCACCCCACCTCCACACTATATTCCAGATGTACTAGATAATGTCTGCACAAAACGGTGTGCTGCGCCTTAGGAGGAATCTCTCTCCTCCGTTCATTTGTCAGGACAGTTGGTCTACAGGGACGCGTGACCCCACAAGACAAGAGGAATTGCTAAAACCCACCAAATCCCCCGTGCCCCCCTGACTTTCCCTGTCCTATGTTAGTCTAGAAATAGTCTTGGGTTGGCCCAGGATGTGGCCGTACTGTACATGTTAAACACGCACAACCTATGTGCCTCACGATGGATCAACCGGCGGTGAACATGTCATTGCCAGATGCCATGTAAAACTGCTAATCTAAAAGTGTGTCAAAAGGGCCTACCAGTTCACATCTCTGCGACCATAAATGTCAGGATTTCCCATCTGACTAACCGCAGGAGCACCGCTGTTTAGAGAGACAAAGTACCAGACTCCAGCCGGCTACTGGCCCTTCCAGTGCTCTGCTTTTGAGGTCATGATTTGGGGTTTGCCAGAGAGATAGTTATACATCCCTGCTTTCAGGATTTTCTGAACATTGACTTGCTGAAGGTTGCCAAAGCATAATGATAACCTTCAAGTCCAGGTCTCCTATTCCTGGTAGTCACGGTCATTTCCCTGGTTGTGAGAGGTGTGTATATGTGTGTCCAGGAGTACAATTCTTCTCCTTATAGATTCATATGAATTATTCCAGATTTGTTTTGTGGTTCCTGTCCATGAGTGGATTCAAATGGCAGGTGTACAGTTTTGAACGAGTGGTAATGCTGCATTCTGCTGTTGCAAAGTCTTACTTGGGAATCAAAGTGTTCATTTTTGAGACCTAGTCATCTGGAATGCTATGATTGGCTTATTATTATAATGTATTTAGTGACATTTGATTTTGCGCAGCTCACGGTGCATGGAAGTATGACAGCTTTGCTTCTAGGGACAGTTCAGTGGAATCCAGACAGTTGCTGTGTTTAAATGGCGGCTTGTCTAAATACCAGCCCTGACCCCCTTCATCTAACACAAGGGGCCATTTAGAGACTTAGACCGCAGGCTGTCGTTGTCTCCAACCCCACATGCAAGAATTCAAGGTCATTTTCACCTTTTAAGATTTCAAAATGTAAGGTAATTCTTTTAGGGGAATTTCCAGAATCTGATGGACCCTTGCCAAGTTTACCCATAAACATCAAGGAGGATTAATTGTTTTACCATAGTTAAACAGCACTGTATAACAAGCCTGACTCCATTCATTGGCACCTTTCTGTACCAGTGATAAATGAAGCATTTTTCCAACTTGACTGTGGTGTAAATCTGTTAGGCAGCTGTATAACATCCTAAATATCACACAGGTTAATGATGTACAACTACCCAGGACTAAAGATTTAAGCGTATATGTGAAGCCAGTGCTGGCCCTAGCCTTTTGGGGGCCCTAAGCAAAAGATGATTTGGGGGCCCCCTATTCTTTACTGCTCTGAGGCTCACTAGCTGTCTGGGGCCCCCTGGCAGTTGGGGGCCCTACGTGGCCTCTTATGTTGCTTATGCCTAGGGCCGGCTCTGTGTAAAGCATAGCTGTGGAAGACTCCGGTAGCGGCTAAGCGACAGGGGCCGTTACCTTGACGCTCCATGAATTGGGAGTCCTGCGCATGTTTCTGTCGCCTGGGTCCTGCCACGAAGACGTGTGGTATCTCAGCCTTCCCGCTCGTCCTCTGTTGGGTTTCTTTATTTGTCTGCCAGGGCTGTGTGTTTTAGTGGGACACCAGAGGCCCAGCGGTCATACTGAGACGGTGTGGTCCGCGCGTCCATTCGGAAGGCCAGTCCCATCCCAGGCATGTGGCTGTCTGGCCCCAAATGAGTCAACCTGAACCACACGGGAACCACGTCGGCACTCTGAGCGGTCGATCGGGGATGGGTTTAACATGGTAACGCAGGGGCGACGGTTAGGTTTGAATCTGCCCCTCCTGGTTAAACCAAGGGAGTAAACCAATAGTGGGTTTTAACTAGGGCATCAGAATGAGTTGTGACTGTCCATTTTAAGGTCTAGCATGTCTTATTGTACTATTTACTCTGACTCGGCTTGGGCACTATTAGATATTTAGTACTTTTTTTTTTTACCTCAGAGACTGCAGATCTCAGACTAAGATAGAACAAAAGTTACCATGTCTGGCCTGGGTTGTAGTCAGGGGCTGCTGTACATTATCTGATGATGTGACGTTTTCCTCAAAACGTCTCCATCAGTCTGTTTGGCGATATCGTAACCAATTTTTAGGCGGTTAAAATTGTGTTTCTTTTCTCTTTTTTTTGCTCCTTGAAACTGTATGCCAGACGACAAGTGTTTTCCTAGATGATATGTTATGGCAACTTTTCATTTGGGGTTTTGTGGCATGTTTGATGGTTAGAAGTGATTCAAAGTTTCTTAAGTTGAGGTTATCTTCAGTAGTCTCTCTCACACGTTGGAACTACCGCAGTGGCAAGCCTGGGCATTCTTTTATTTTCAGTGATCATTTCATGTAAATATATATATATATACAAAGTGTCTCAATAGCTCCTATTTATATTGTGGGTGGTTATAATGAGGCATTATAAATACATCATAACTATAGAGAATGATGTTGTAAAATTATAGGCCTAACCTCCAGTCTGTGCTGAACACACCAGGCTGCCTATTACTGTTGGCTGGAGGCATTGAGGGAGAGACCGCGGGCGAGAGAGAGAGGAAGTCAGGGACAAAGAGAGAGAGAGAGAGAGGAAGTCAGGGACAAAGAGAGAGAGAGAGAGAGAGGAAGTCAGGGACAAAGAGAGAGAGAGAGAGAGGAAGTCAGGGACAAAGAGAGAGAGAGAGAGAGAGAGGAAGTCAGGGACAAAGAGAGAGAGAGAGAGGAAGTCAGGGACAAACTTGTGTTTGGTCTGGATCGTTGTCTTATTTAAATGTGTCCGTCAGTCATCTTTCATGTCCTCCATGTTTGAACTGTTTCCACTTCCTGTTGCGACCTCATTCTCGTTCCGTCCGCAACGCATTTCTGTTGTCTCCTTATCCCTCCTCCATCGCTCTCCGACTGCTCAGCTATGTGTGACCGCAGAGGTGAAAGGTTAGGGGTCGAGGCGTCATGTGGTGTGTCTGTCCGGTATTTGACGCCGTTGCACGAGGACGCCCCTGAAAAAAGGGCGAAGGAACTTTCCTCAGTCCTGATTGGTCCACTCTGTGTTTAACGTGGGACAGGGGTTACCACAGACTACAGGGTCATCTGGAGGCTGACCGGTCTGGCGGTCTGTCGTCCCACAGGGCTGTGTTTAACCTGCGTCGGACAGTGTCTGTCCTCTATGTTTGGACAACCACATGGTTTGTTTCACCTTGTTACTTACAGGTCAGTTAAGTGCTCTATGGTCAACCGTGCATTGGCCTAAATGTATGGACAGGTGGATTGGTTTAAAACTGTAATCGGTTCGGATCAGCGTCGATTGGTTTTCTAGATGTGTGTTTTTCTACAATGCGGATTCTGTCACCATGTTATAATGGACTATTCCCATTAGTGTTTCATTTTATGAAAGAGTTGATTTTCTTTCTGACCCAATATATCCTTTGTATTAAAAAATTTGTACTTTGAGAAATCAAGGGGTAAATAAATCCTAGTAGTACATATATAAGATTCCCTTAACTCCCTCCTTTCTGCTCAACACTTCTCTGAATACACTGTAATGTCTCATCTTCCTCTACAGCGCCTGTTCCAACAGCTGTCAGGATTCTGTCTGACATGGCCCCATCTAGTGGCCTATGAGTGCATTACGTTTCTCTCTTGTCTTAAAGTGTAGGAATGCTTTGAATTAGCCCAGTGCTAGATGTGAGTCAATGTTGTTTGTAACCAATTGTGGCCATTAATATTATCTTAAATTCCCGGTTCATAAAGAATAAAGCATGAGAATGTATGGGGGCAATTTAAAGGAAAATAAATGAATAGTCGAGTACCATGTCTATGTGTTTCCGACTACTACTTTCTCTACTACTGAGTAAACTAACGCGTAAACTAACGGTTAGCATTTGGGTTATCATTTCCAGTTTGGAGTGAAACCTGCACACAGCCGCTACTCCCTTTTAATCATGTTGTGCACAGGGTGGTCTCCAGTCTGTGACTGTATGTGGCAGCTTAAATGAGAGGGAGACGGGGGGACCGAAAGTGGCCCCAGAGAGAGAGAGAAGGCCCGTCTGCCTCCGTCTGGCTCTGTGTTTGCCACTCCTCGCCCCGTGTGTGTGTGTGTGGGGGGGCTCTGAGCAGCTGTGAGCGGGCCCAGACAGAGGTGCACATTGTGTGTGATCCTGAGGTGGAATCCGATACAGTATCCTGCATCTCAGGGCCGTTCTGTCTGCGGCTCCTCTCCTCCCGGCTGTCTGTCTCTCTCCTTACTCCCCTGTCCGTCGGGTCTCCTCCCTCTCTCTCTCCACCCTGTTTTCTATCCTCACCCGTCTCCCCATCTCTCTGTCTCCTTCTAGCTCTCCTCCTCTCCTCCTCTCTTTCTCCAATTTCCTGTTTTTGAGAGTTAATGGGGCATAACAACACCACTCCTGCTCTCTCTTTCTCGCTCTGCTTGTGGAGAATTCCCCCTCTGCTCGAACCTTGACCCCTCCTCTTCCCTCTCTGGGGTAATGGTTCCCATAAACTTGTCATCTGAGGATTTCACACAGGTTATTAGCCCTGAATTGTTTGTTATATTCGAATTGGTATTTAGACTACAATACAGAGTACAGACTGGTCTATGGGAAATGTAGTATGTTACAGTTACACAGCATGTGACTGTGCTTGGGTTGGAAACATTTCCAGTTGATCCGAGGCCTCTGTCATTTTTATGGTGTTGTTTATTAAAGAGGCTGAATGTGACTAATACATTTGGCATAATGTGTGACGTGCTGTAAAATGCTGACATCATAAGCATGATTGGGAATAGTTCAACAGGAAGGTGCACTATAAACTCAGTTTTACCTCTTACTTCCAGAACAGTCCCTAGAAAAATACCCCAAGCAAATACAACAATCTCTTTGGCTGTATGTTATGTATGTCATTATGTTGTACCTAGCTCTTTCAGACTGTCCCTAATGTTCTACAGCTGTACTTAGCTCTCTAATGTTGTACCTAGCTCTCTCAGACTGTACCTAACGTTCTACAGCTGTACTTAACTCTCTAATGTTGTACCTAGCTCTCTCAGACTGTACCTAACGTTTTACAGCTGTACTTAGCGCTCTGATGTTGTACCTGGCTCTGTCAGACTGCACAAGTCTTACTTAACTCTCTCTGTACGTATCTTACTCTCTCCGTATGTATTTAACTCTCTCTGTAAGTATCAAACTCTTTTAGGCTGTACCAAAATCCTCAGGCTGTAAAGTGCTAGCTTACATTAAGATATTGAACAGGAAAGTGTACATAGAAATATAATAAATAGAAGAATAGTCCCCATTAAGTTGATTTAAATGTTGTATTCAATGTTTTTCTATATATAAGTTCTGAAAACCCGGTCCCTGGGAACATCAAGTGGTGCACATTTAGTTTTAATTATATCAGAGCAGATTCAGATGAACCAAGCTTGATGATACGTTCATTATTTGAATTAACTTTGGAGTGCTATGGCAAAATCCAAAATGTGTGCCTCTTGGAGTTCCAAGGACTAAAACATTCCACATACTCTTTATCCCATGTTTTATTTTGGCTGAATAGAAAGGTTCAATGGGGCTCCATGGAGAACCTTTTTCTGAGTCCAGAAGTAGGCTCAATATGATGCTGGGTAACCGACTCTCATTGGTTCATCCCATTGGTTCAGCTAGTCAAAGTATAATTGACAGATTGCCATACCAGCGAATGGAGACAGGATGTGAGATTGCTGGTGATGTCTGCGGTCCGTGTATTCTGTTTGCACAAACCTCCCTGACTCCGCACCATCCCATTTATGGAACTTGATATATTTGCTTGACGAGTGCTGGTAGAATAGTGGAGACTGTCTGTTCAGATGGGGCCTAGATTTGGCTTGGGGACTTTTTATTACCGTATAAGCATTTGCAAGACTTTTTCCTACAGAAAGAATGATGTCCATGATACTTGGACATCCGGGCCCAAATATTACGTCTACGAATCCAACTGTAATGTTTACCCATAAAGTCCGGTTTTGAAACCTATTATGATACGGTGGTTGTAATCAATTGGTATGTCATGATAGATTTCTTGATTGTAAATGTGATGAAGGAATATCAAGTCCCAGGATGGTTTGTCAGCTTGTTAACCCTCTGTCTCCCCCGTCTCTCCTCAGACCCAGTGGATGTGTTGCGGGTTCTCCAGCTGCCCTCTCTCCCCGAAGGGGTGCGGAAGGTTCCAGGCTTCTGCACCTCCCGCCGTTCCGGCACCGCTGACCACGCCTACCGCATCACCAAGAAGGCCCAGATCTCCGCCCCCACAAGTCAACTCTTCTCAGGTAGTTTTATATCCAAGTCTAACCGGGGTTGTGTTCAACGGTCACCAACGGAAGAAAACCGGTCCTAAACAGTGATTAGGTCAAGTACAGGCTTCCTTTCCAACGTTGTTCTTCTTCTGTCTCACAAAGGTTGCTACGGTGAAACTAAACAGTAGAAGAAGCCATAGTTTGTTGCCATCACGTTTCACTTGTTTTGAACGCTCAAACGTATTCTGTCTTCTACCATACCGGGGCATGCTAGTCATGCTATGTGTCGCGTGTGGAATGTATTTTTATGGTGCCATGATTGCTATTTATCTCTATTTGGTGGTGGTAGGGTTTATTGTTGTTAGGTTTAAGGTTTATTTTCGTCTTACAATTGCCATGAGTAGGTTAGCTGGACCGTAACACTGCATCGTTAGAGCTAGATTGCTCCTGCTTTAGGCGTGTCATTATTTCATGCAAGAGCTTGTGAAATTGAGAAGCCTTTGGAAGAGCTTAGACAATTAACAACCCACCTAAGAACCTTCTGAGACCCTGGAAGCTGTGTGGGACTGCAAGCAGCACTTATGTGGTGGAAAGGTGTCCTGAAAAAAGAAAATCACAACCTACCTATTATGTCTGTTATGTTATTATGTCTGTTAACATTTCAAACCCTCAACCTTTCAATTTCCCATAAAACCCTACAACTGTCTACTCTAAAGATGTAGTAGGTGTTTCAAGTGACTGAAACACAAATGCTTTCGTCTACGATTCTATTCCGACTGTCTGAACAGACAAAAACCACATGGAATCTGATATTTCAAACCACATTGATGGTTTATAATCAGATAAAAACCAGACGTGTCTGGACCGTGAAGTAATATTTATTAGGTTTTAGGACTGTATTTTGCACATTTTGTCACTGTTAGTTAGTCTGCTGACAGTTTGGTAGCTATTGTTTACAAGCAAATTAGTGACTGAGCTAGAAGAGCTAATTAGCGGGTTGACTATTGTGGCTTTGACTTGTTTAGAAAGTTGGATCACCTTTAGAGGCTTTCATCATATTTTTGGTTTTGGACGTTATAACAGGCCCCGTCGCTGTAGTTGCTGTTGCCTCACAAGCTTGCCACTTTATTTCTGGGTGAGAGGATGTACCACGAATAAATTCTCAAGCTATTACCTACACCACTGTACAAACCTTTTTATTAGTGTTCAATGACAGAGAAAGTAATAAAAAGTCATATTTGCCAGCTTATCACTCATCAAAATGGGTGGGCATCCCCTTCAACGCATGTATTGTATTTTACTACATAGAAAAACACAATAGATGTACCAAAGTCTGAGTTACCCAGTACCTCCTGAACTCCCCTTCCTCGATGCCTCTTTCTCCCCCTTTCCCCTCCTTCCGCTCCCGCCGCCCCCCCCCCCCTCCAGGCCCTTTCCCGGAGAGCTTCTCCATCATGGCTCTGGTCAAGGCCCAGTCGGGCCTCCAGGCCTTCCTGCTGTCCGTCTACAGTGAGCAGGGGGTGCAGCAGCTGGGCGTGGAGCTGGGCCGCTCCCCCGTCTTCCTGTACGAGGACCAGAACGGCAAGCCCGCCCCCGAGGAGTACCCCGTCTTCGGAGGCGTGAACCTGGCTGACGGCAAGTCAGTGACCACGCCTTTCCTGGCTCTCCCTAAATGGGTTGTGTGTGTGTGTGGTGTGTGTGTTGGGGGGGGGGGTGTACATCTGTCTGCGTACCGGTTGGGATCTGCTGTGTTTCTCGTCAAAACCGTGTTTGTTTCGGACTCGGACGTAGACGTTAAATGGTACGCACATCTCATCGCTCCGACTTTGTGGTGTTGTTGTGAGAGGCTCAGGTTCCCAAAGCTCCCCCCCCCCCCCAGATGATACACAGGGTTGTTGTATCCCTAAACGGGCCCATTGATTCACCTGTTCCAAGTGCTTGATGACTAGGTGACTCGGGTGGTAGCGCCGGAATAGTTAAAATAGATGGTCATATATGGGCGGTTTAAGTACACCTGGCAACCTGTTTTCAGTCACGAGGAGTCCTATAAGTCTCATGCACACATACAAAGCATGCACACATACACACACACACACAAAGGGGTATGCATGGGGATGTCCTTTAATCTGTCCCCTAAAGCACAGTACACAGTAGTGCTTTACCTCCTCCCTGCCTGTAGGTGGCATCGCATCGCCATATCCGTGTCGAAGAAGAGCGTCACCCTGCTCCTGGACTGTAAGAAGCGCATGACCCGCCCCCTGCCCCGCAGCTCCAGCCCCGTAGTGGACACCAAGGGAATCACTGTGTTCGGAGCGCGCCTGTTGGACGAGGAGGTCTTCCAGGTCAGAGGTCTTCATCACTCCGGGAGACCCGACACGGGGCGGGGGCAATAACTAGACCCGATTGGCCCCTGTGTCTGCTTCCTATGTTGTCTCTGACATTCATCTCCCGATATGATTAGATTGCGACCCTTTTCTTGTGTCCTGTACTTCCTGAAGTTTGGTTGAGCTGGAAACACGGAATAGTGTCTCTTTTCTTACCTGAGTATACAGGTTTGTGGTCTTAAAGGGAAGGGCCTTTATATGAAGGGTACTGAGAAATGTTCTGTGGTTGACTGTTGTAGGAGTTCTTATCTTTTTAAATCTACTTTAGTAAATAACGAATGTTGTTAATTTTTCTTCATGTTTGATTTACAGTTTACCATTACCTTCTTTATGTCTGTCAGGTTGTTTTACCCAACAAACCCTTTCAAGTAGCAAGATCTCCTTTCACATCAGGGACTGACTCGAATGAAATGACAACTCTTTTAAATCCGGTGCTCTGTTTTCTAATCCCCACAGGGAGACATCCAACAGCTGCTGATTGCATCCAACTCTCAAGCTGCTTTTGACTTCTGTGAACACTACAGCCCCGACTGTGACTCCCCACTGCCCAAGATCCAGGCCCAGGACCCCAACACATACGTGAGTAGCACGGCACACTGAACAGTGACCCGGAAAGGCTTTCAGATGCACCACGCAAACCAAAAACCGTACAGTTACCCACTACAGTATATCAATACATGGTCCATCCAATTTGAACATCACGACCACAGCGTCAAACCAGTAAGAACGACACATCCAACAGACACTAACGGACAGCAACGTGCTGTACAACATCCCCATACGTAGCCGAATGTCCACCCGACACATAAACCGCTCTGCTCACTGAAAGGCTTCCTCAGACATCTACAGCTCCGGTTCATCAAAGTGCTGCTCTGTCCGCGTTATCTGCTTGTATCTATCCACTTTCCAACTCACCCGGGTGTGTTCTGACACAATGAACGCTAAGGAGAGACCTTTGTTTTGTGCTCCAGACGATAAAACAGAATGAAACGTGCTGTAGTTCCTCAGCAATACAGGAAAGCCGATTAGAAACGTTTTAGAAACAAATGTACATAGTTTGTTCCCTCCTTTTTATTATGGAGCTTTCTAGTTGTTTGATACATATACATAGGGATATTTTATATCTACGTAAAGATAAACAGGTGTTCAATCACAATTGACCTGCATGCCACTTGAATACAGACTTGGGGAAAGCGGATGAAACCAACAGTCTGCTTCTGCATTTCGTTTGGTTTAATAACTGTTTAGAGAGGAGTATCACACTGGAGCCGTCAGTCTCCGACACATATATTCAAATTCAAAGGTTTGTTTTCAGTCTTCTGAGCTGCTGCTATTCTTGGGTGTTATATATAGGGTTAAGGCAATACGATTAAAAGTTATATGGCCCGTAACTGCTTATTGAGAGCATACAGTCAAACACTGGACACACTTTGCGCTGAGTTGGACCTTAAGGATCCTCAAGCTTGGTTAGATTTCACTTTCTGTTTGACCTCCGGTAACATCTTCTGTGGTGACTCTTAACATCAAGAATGTTTAATGTCCTGCATACCTACGGTGATACATACAGTATCCACTATTAAATAATATTAAAGTGTCTCATTGAAATGTGTCATATTTTGGATCATATATTTCTTTTGGACAGTTTATTCCAACCTTTCATGCTGCTGAAATAAGTGCATTTGAATGAATATATATATATATATATATATATATCTGTTCGGTTTTATTCATTTGTGTTCATTTTTTCTCATTCATCGAGATCATTTTAGGATCTCCGTTAATTGCACATTGACGTGCGTTAATGGACACCTGGACTTCTGATGGATAGAATAACATAGCTTTTATCGGCTTTTCCAATGCCCTCTTCCTTGCCACATTCCCCCCTCTCTCTCTCCTTTTATGCGTTCCAACTTGCATTCTGCGGCCTCCATACCTCCGCCTGTATGTCCCTGTTGCCTAACCTCATGTCACTCAGTACTTTGATGAGGAGCGAGATGACCCCTACTATTACGAAGAAACAACAGACACCCCCTCCTCTCCCCCCAATCCGCCCTCTCCCCAACCAGGGGATCCCACTCCACAGGCGAGAAACAGAAGTGGAGAGAGGAAGGAAGCAAATCGATAACGTTCGGACTCACAAAAACAGAAAGACATATACTTTTCGCATACTTTAGCGCGTTTCCATTTTGAAAATCCAATTTCATGAACGTTTAGGTCACCTCACCTCTCTCCCCACGGCGCTGCATTTCTCCATATCCTCGCACACTGCTGCCCTTAGACACTGATCGCTCGTCCTGTCACACCGTCTCGTCATGTTGAATTGACGCTGTGTCATAAATGGTGTATTGTTGTCGTTAACATGTTGTCGTTGTCATATATGTCGGTGTGTGTGGGTACATTCACAATGCGGGGCACTGGGGGTCAGGTACAGCACACAAAAACGCCATCTTCTCCCTTATTGTTTGGCCACACTGGGCCGGCCAACTGGGAGGAAAATAAAGGATATCCTCAAAACGGACTCGATGTATTTTGCTCTTCTTTTTTTGCAATCGCTCATGCGATTATTAGCGTCTACTCGCAAATTACAACATGTATTAAAGAAAAGACTATCGCTGAGTTTAAGTAAGTTGCTAAACTTACTATAACAACCTTTATGAGTGTTTGTATTAAACGACTAGCCGAGGATGAGGAAGGATTATTCAACTTGCCTTGTGTCAGGTGTGCCAATATTAACGTATCGTTTGCATGTCGGATTCATTATGGGATTAACCACTGCCTTTCTCCTGCTGTGTAAGTGTGATATTACTGCATGCTTTCACGTTCCTAACCGCGTTATCTCTATCGGTTGGTTAACATTAGACGTCGAGCCGCCAGTTGCTGTTTTTCTGTAACGTGTATGCATTTACCATGCATCAAACTATGCCTCTGTCCATTGGCAATCTTTGTGATTTAGTTGTACTGCCTGTTTAAATAACCAGCGATTGTCTCTTCTCTATGTTACATAAACCATGTTGTTAATATCTGTATATCTATTCTGCATGTTTCTCATAGCATGTCCAATAGGCAATTCAACACGTATATGCACACGCGCTGTACATAATTTGCATGAACTTGAATACATCTGTTCCCATCCGGGTTTTTCTTCACTAGTTAGGATATCAGATCACGATGCAGTTGCTTTAACTTTTACAGTGCCGTACACCAAAATGCTTCTCTGAGGCTATGAGCTTACAGCTCTGTGGCCGTTGGACGTCTGAGTGCCTCAGAGGCTTCTCGTTGTGTCCCTGGTATAGTTTAACTTGACCGTTACATCCCCAGTGCCTCCGCAAGCCTCCAGTTTTCAATACCACAAAGATGCTGCTTTTTAATATGGAGAATGGCATTACTGGAGAGATCAGTATCCTATGCACAGTACGTGCTGAGTGTGAGGTTACACATTGTATTAAATTGACAGCCGAAGTTTACACAGACTGCTGTTATTATTTCAGTAATTGGCATGACAGTAATTGGCATTGTTTCGATAATTCAAATGCTCCGCTCCCATATTTTCTGTGCTACATTGAGGATCTATCGGAACCGTAAAGCACTTTTGGCCACTTTCTGCTGTATCCAGTAATGCCAGAACATTCTCAGTAAATCACCCTAGCCTAAGCCATCTTTAAATCACTGTGTCTCAAATCATCCACCCTTGTCTTTCTCTCTCCATCTATCCATCCCTTGTGCTTTCATCCCCTCCCACCCCCCAATGTGTCTCTCTCTCTCTCACACTCTGTCTCTCTCTCATTCTCTCTCTTTCTCTCTCAAAACCCACCCTTACAAACTACAACACAACACAACCAATACACATGCATAACAGAAGAACAAGAATGCCAATGGCAACGCTAATAAGCCCAAGCCTGTAGTAGTTAAAGCAGACAAACCTGGAGTAGTTAAGGCAGACAAACCTGGAGTAGTTAAGGTACCCAAACCCATAGTAGTTAAGGTGCCCAAACCCATAGTAGTTAAAGTTGCAAAACCTGGCCCATCTAAACCTGCAAAAATGACAGCCGCTGTGCCCACCAAGGCTAAATCAGCTAAAGCAGGCCTGCCCAACCCCAAGCCCACCAAAGCCAAACCGGCCGCAGCCAAATCCAAACCCACAGCTTATGAAGTCCTCCTGGCCAAGATCAAACCCACCGCCGTAACACGAGCGGTCAAGCCCACAACTGCCCCCAAAAACGGTGGGGAGAAAAAGTTTAATGGCAAACCTGTAGTTGAGAAAAAAATTTATGGTGGAGCCAAAGTTACTGGCAAACCTGTTGTTCAGAAGAAAGTTAACGGTGATGCCAAAGTTAATGGCAAACCTGTAGTTGAAAAGAAAGTAAATGGTGGGGCCAAAGTCAACGGTAATGGAAACGGTAAGACTGCTAAGGATAAAAAAGTTAATGGCAATGGTGCAAAACCTGAAACCACTAAAGTCCCACCAGTAAAAGTCACTAAAGTTAAAGTAGAAAAATCTGCGTTCAGCAAAGGGAAGCCAGCAAAGCCAGTGGTAGTAAAAGCTGAGGTCAAACAAGCAAAGACAGTATCTTCCAAAGTACCAGTTCCTAAAGTTGAGGTCTCAAAAAACAAATTCAAAGTAGTAAAAACGGAGGTCACCAAAGTTAAGGAATCGAAAACCGTGGTCACAAAAGCCCGTCCAACACAGTCAAGTGTCAGTAAGGTTCCTCCCTTCCTCAAACCTGCACAGAGGCCAGCTCAGCCCAGCCCACAACCTGCACCGGGGAAAACCAAGATGGTGCTTGATGTAAATAACGTCAAATCGACAAACAAAAAAATGCCTCCCTTCGGCAAGGCTGTACTCGGTGGCACTGTCGTCCATGTGACAGAAAAACCCAAGAAGAAACCGGGCAACGGTTATCAACAGGTACAAACAAAGAGCCCGTGGTGGCGGTCCAGAGCTGTATCTTCCACCTGTCCCTTCTGGGAACCAGGTTGTTCTCCATCCAGATCCTTCTGCAAATTGTCGTTCAAAAAAAGCAGGCTTGTAGCGTCTGCTTAAAATGGATGACAGTTTGAGTGCCAAGCTTGAGGCCTTTGAGTTTAGACAGTTAAGATGAATTTGATGCGCAGAGAAGATCCATTTTTAAATACCGTTGTGCATACCTACAGCGTGGGTATATCACGGACATAGATCACTGTCACTCATATTTATTTCAGATTTGTGTAGAAGAATAACTGTTTTATACTTGTCTAAATTGAGCAAATAGTTGACCAATCTTGGATTAACCTTTTTGAGCAAGAACTGCACAGTTCGACTGTATTGTTTGAAATTGCAATGAGCTTTTCTTTTGACCGACCCACTAAAAACAGTAGAACTTGGTGTAGAACTTAGGTGGTGGACTACCTGGTCCTCAGAAAGGAAGTTGACGCATACCAACCTGGACCCTCTCTTCCGTTCTATATCATATGATCTGTATGATCATGAGAACCTACATGATATAGCGACATAAAAGACTGTGATGTCGAAGCATGGATATCTGCACAGACCTCCTGTTCGTTTCCTTACAAACTCCCCTTCGAAGCTCCTCAAACTCCAAATCTGTTTTCAACGTTGCTTTGAAAACATTCGATAATGATTAGTGGCGGACTAGGCAAGTGGATAAGCTGTGTGCATGTATTTCTTACACAGGAAAATAAGAGCTGGAGACTACTTGATGTACGCACCCACACAGTCTGTAGATAATACAACACAACTTTTCCCATTTCTCTCTTTACTCCTCCTTTGTGTTATTTGGATGATGTGTCCCTGACCTGGTCATATTTAAACTAAATATGAACGAAGCAGTCTCACAGAAACTAAGCAAACGGAAAGTGCTTAGGCGTCAGTTCAACATTCGTGAAATATCTGGCCTGTTTTATGCAAGTGGTAGTGTCAAAACCATATACATTATAATATATTTAATCAGATATGTGTGTGCCGATAGAAACGTGGTAAGTAATTTATTGTTGTGAATAACTCTGCTCTGAGGACCTAGTTGAACTTGTTCTGTGAGGCTGCTTTTCGTGGCTGCAACTTTGCCCATGTCTTTGGTTCAAGTCTGTCCCATTAGACAGAGCATACCAAACCAATTATGCACTCTCTATAAATAACATCCTTTTTTCATGATGGTGATACTTAGTCACTTGGATTATCACCTGGAGTGTTCACTTTGTAGGCCTTCCCCAACAGCAGATGAACAGACTTGACTTCCTTCTGAACCAACATGGCATTGTGGCTTAGTTACAGTCCAAATTGTTTAGGAATTAAAGAAAGAAATGTCAGCATGGACAGTTTATCTTGATGATTTCCTAAATGTTTGCAGATGGCAACATTTATAATCATCAAGGTTTTCTACGTCTACAATTTCTTTCGGACTCAAAATGACATTTAAAAAAGGGTTTTGCCACAGAACTCTTTGGCAAAACTCTGATGTTTGTCTTTTCACAGACAAACATCAACCTGTATTGTGTCTCATCCCTTCTTTTAACACATCTTTAAACTCACCACCCTCTCTCATTCAAATCTGCCTCCACCCTGGCCTCCCCACCTCTCCTTGACCTGACCAATCAGGATGTAGAAACTGCAAATTCTGAGGCTGGCCCCACCCCTACAGAGACGGATTATTTTTATGAGGAGGAGGTCCCACAGCCAGAGAATGAGGTGATTGGAGAAGAAGTGACCACAGGCCAGGTAAAACTCACATGGCAGAATGCCATTGATATCACACTAGCTCAGGTCTCCCCAGCAAAAGTCAACGCACACATTCATTCCTAGTCATTTCTATGTGGAGGTGAGCCCAGCCATCTTGTCATTTAACAAAGTAGTCTAACAAGTGGTCACACACCACAACTCCTAATCATTTAACCATTTTGTTGCCACTTGTGCCATGAGACATGCCACTCTTTTTCAAAGGGGAATGCACCACATTCATTTGGGCACACAAACATACTCATGTGGCTGCCATTTTCCTAACCCAAGATCATTTTTTGTTCTCATATCAAGATAGTATTTGATGTCTTGAAATAAGAAAAGAAATCTTGAGAAAATGATAGTCGTGTAAGTATATTTGATGCACACAACAAGGCAATGGATATTATGCGTTCTTGTTTGACAGCATATCTAACTGGGTTTGTGAGGGGATTCCAGTATAGTGGCTTTCATCTGCCTCAGCAGCCACAAGGACTGGTTCTTTACTCACAGTCTTGTTCTATGTGTGTTATTCATTGGTTTTTATTACCAACTTCATTGATCAAAAGTCATTTGAATTTTTGTTTCTATTATATATTTTTCTGTTTTCTGAAAATACGTAGGTTCTTTATTTTAATAGCCAAAATTCAGAAAGTTGTATTTGAATTATACCCTTTACATATGAAGTTTTTTATAATATGAGAGTATCCTACTTGATTGATGATCATTGTGCAATCAGCAGTGGTAAGTTTTATAGAAAAATAACATAGTAATAGCTTTGCAAAAAAACAGCAGCTTTTGTTTTCACAAAGCACACTGCTTTAACTCATGCTTGTGTGTTTCTAAAGCATAATGACCCTATTTCTATAGTTTCCAATCATGATATTTACTTTTTCGGAAAGTCAGTCATCAAACTAAAGCACACAAGCTTGTTATAAACAATATTAGCTTTGATGGAAACATATTATTATTGTAAGTCTACGAATAAACACCAATAGGCGGCTGGAGAGGAGGCTTACTTACTGACTTACTTTGGTGAGGGAATTACTGGAAGAGCTGGACGTTCCTTTTGATGTCCACCAGGTGTCACTATATCCCTGTGTCAAAGTGTGTAATGCAAAAGGTAAGACTTACCGCACTCTGCCCTCTCCTCTTCTCCCTGTATCTCTATGCCTCTTCATCTGTCAATCACTATCACCTTCTTCCTTACATTGACACTACTATCCACTTAACCTTCCTTCACTATCTATTATCTATCATCCATTCCTCTGTCTCTTTTCCTCTTGTTTCTTTCTTTTTCTACTCCTTCCTCTTTTGGCTCCTCCATTCCGCCGTGGCTCTGCCCCAGGTGGAGGAGACAGTGGTGGCACAGGAGGTAGATTTGGCCAAGGCAGGTGGGGAGGTGGAGTCCTTCACTGAGGAGTATGTGGCTGGGGACCTAGGCGGGAAGGAATATGACTATTCCTACAAGGACTACAACGAGCCACTGGTCGACGGGGTGTCCGACGCCAACATGGGCCCCGCCCTGTCTGCCGTGACAGACGAGGGACACGTAAGTCACTCCGCTTCCGTCAAACCTTCATTTCAGTGCCAACAGGGGCTGAAATAGGATTTGTGTATACTGGGTGTATACGTAACTTGGTATGCATACACAAGACGGCACCAATGGCGCAGCAAATGATCTGGCTTGGATCTCCTTTGCTTTTACTGCCTGTTTGTGTATGGCTCCTTGCTGTTAGGTCCAGGAAGAGGGAATTATGCTTCGAATGCACCAATGGGTTTATGTTTAGACTCAGTTGTCTTTAGTCTACTCAATCCATCACGGACATAAAACAGGTAATGTTCATTGCTACCACCTTAGAATTAGTACTATTTTTGGCACAGTTTTATGATTTTTACCTACCGTGTTCATTTGCTTTTCGGTAACACTGCAGTATCCTCTCTCTGCACTGAATGTATCAGTCATTAATACTATGCTGTGTCTGTGGTATTATCAATCCAGAACACATCATTTACAGGTATGTCTTTTGACCATTCATTTATCCAGTTGGTTAAGGAGCTACAAAATGTCCTATGAAACGTTGCCTTTCCGAGAAATGTTTAACCCTTCCCATAATGCCCTTTACCAACAAACACCACGTTTCTTCAAGGCCGTTGCCATAGAACAATCTTGAGCTTCCTTTTGGTGTCACGCGTGAATCGACCCTTTTTCTCACGCTGTCACCTTTATTACCGTCTCCACCTGTTTCCACGTCAGCCGGCTGGCTGCGCGTCACGGCGACAGGTTGGGTCAGTGTGCGTCGTGTCCTTCAGCGTAATGCATTGACCGGGCTGTGTTGTGGGCTACATGTGTGTTTCCCTCAGGCCTCAGTGACTGGAGTGAAGGGAGACAAGGGAGAACCTGCTGTCCTTGAGCCTGTGAGTCGCCATTTTGTTCTCGTGTGACCGATAGATCGACAACGCCGCGTCGGTCTCGTTATGGTGTTTGTGAGCTCACCGGCGGCACCACAGGGGCCGTCTATAAGTAGAGCATTTTCTTCTTCTACTGCCGTGTGTTGTTTAACAAGCGGAGAGAGTCCATACTGCCACCTGGAGTGTGTTGTTAGAACTGGCATAAAGACAATGTCGGTGATATACCGCTGGCTGCGGTGATGTTTTCTCACAGCTATGATTCTTTTGAGGATCCCTCCTGATGAACTGGATGGAATGATGTGATCAGTTTGTAACCCATAGGAAGTCCCGCCCACTAAATGGCGGAGGTCCTCTGTGGCGCTGCCCGTGCCAATACAGCCTTTCCGGCACTAGAGGCTTCTATACATTTCTATGTCAAAAGCAGTTCTCTGCCTCCTCGTCTTCTCTGCCTCCTCCTAATCATTTGTTAAATGATTTGTTAAAATCATTTAACAAATTACCCAGAAAATCCAAAGAGTCCCCAAAGGGATGTGACGATGAAATACTCCTGTGGACAAAACTGAGCTGGGACTGCCGCCGAACGCCCATCCACTGGGCCCAGCTGGTCCACGCACCCAGTGACCTGAAACTGGGCCTGGGGACAAGTAATACTACCACCGCCATGTCTCACATTTTCCCACGTTTGCGTACTTTCCCAGGGAATGTTAATCGAAGGACCTCCAGGACCGGAGGGAACAGCAGTAAGTACATTGAATCCTCCTCATCCTGGTCAAATGTGCCCCTGAACACTAGACCTCACTCCCTGTACTCACCGCTACCTCTCCCCTCTTAGGGTCTCCCCGGACCTAACGGCCCGTCTGGGCCTCCCGGCTCTGTTGGCGACCCCGGCGAGAGGGTGAGTCTGTCTTGTTTCTCTGACCATTCAAGTGTGTATGGTTGAGATGGAGTTGTCCCGTCCTGGAGGCTGACCGGGGTTTTTCGGTTCCTCCACCTGTAGGGTCTCCCTGGAAGGGCTGGTATCCCTGGTGCCGACGGCGTCCCCGGTCCCCCCGGGACATCAGTCATGCTGCCCGTGAGTAACAGACCGAAGCTCTCCTGTCCGTCACGGCTAAGGCCCACCCCCCACATCAGCTCATTGGCTGTATTTCTGACCGACCCTCCCCTCTCTCCGTTTGTTTGACCCACCCTGTGACCGCCTACCTTTGTCGGTTCACGTCTCTTTTTCTCCCCCCCCCTGCCTTAAATAGACCGAAGGACTTTGCCGCTTAAAATGGACTGAACATGGGAGGAGAGAATGCGATTGGTTAACCCTAATGTGTCTGTCTCCGTAGTTCCGTTTCGGAAGCAGTGGAGGAGACAAGGGTCCCGTGGTGTCGGCACAGGAAGCCCAGGCTCAAGCCATTCTGTCCCAGGCCAGGGTGGGTGACAGGTGCTGCTTCTAACACACAGCCTCTCCAGGCAAAGCCTGAAGCACGGCATCACGACCACGGGCCGGGGGAATCGTACATCTGTCGGACATGTTGTTCATACGTAGTGGTAACATGTCGTCCTGTTGTGTCTCTCGTTCCCCAGCTGGCTCTGAAGGGACCCCCTGGCCCGATGGGCTACACCGGCCGACCCGGACCCCTGGTGTGTACCCCCCCCATGTCCTCCGTACAGAGAGGATCAGTTATAGAAGGATTGTTCGTTAGGGTGGAACTTGGTTGGTGCGTTGCTGTGTAACAATGGCTGCTGTTGTGTTGCAGGGAACCCCTGGAAGTTCTGGGCTGAAGGGTGAGAGCGGGGACCCCGGACCTCAGGTAAACTCCCCTCTGGAACCTGTTGACCTCTTCCCTCACATATGACTCAGAACTGGCTTTAAATGGGGGCCTTCCACAGAGAGATGCGTAACTGATGTGTGGTAGTAGCGTTGGGCAGTATTAATACTCATTTTAGACAGGCATTCACCACAGACCTTTGTACTTCAGGGCCCCAGGGGACCACAGGGTTTGAGCGGACCTCCCGGAAAATCCGGAAGAAGGGTAAGTGAGCGCCCTTGAACCTTTACTAATGCATTCCAAATGGCACCCTAATACCTACATGTCGTGCACTTCTAGACCAGGGTTCAGAGTAGCGGAGGGTCTATATCTATATCCAGTGCCGATACTAGTCGGGCACTTCTGCGCTTGACCAGTGCATTGCAGCTCACTGGTCGGTATGTTACGTCCACAGCCAGTCGGATTTGAGTACACGTGAATGATTGCTACCTGTTCCCTGCATCTGTCCCTCTCACAGGGACGTGCCGGAGCTGATGGTTCCAGAGGAATGCCTGGGGAGTCTGGGCCTAAGGTAAGCCCACTGGTTTCCCTGCGTGTTTTGATCACCTGTGTCTCCACTCATTGATTCTGTCCCATGTTCCTCCGTAACTGTCTGGGACGGTAAAGGCGCTGTTAGTGTCGCGCCGCTAACATTGTTCAACGTCGTCCATCATCTCACTGGCGACATAATGCCTCTGTACCAAATTGTGTTGTTGAGGAAGGCCCTTTTCTCCTCATCCTCATTCAACGTGTCCGTCTCCTGCAGGGTGATCGTGGTTTCGACGGCTTGCCTGGATTGCCTGGCGACAAAGGACACAGGGTGAGTTCAAGTCAAAGGTCAACACAGCACATTAAAGTAGAGACACTGGAGGACTTACCTAATAGAGTTCTGTATCATGGGACTGGGAACTGTTGCCGTGACAAAGCATGACTCGTGGTTGTGAACCAGGAAGTTAGACCCTGTCTAAACCAATCAATGGAAACTATGTGGGAAAGAGGTGTGGTTAATCAGGCTGTTGTTGGACTTGATCTTCCTCTGTCTGTTCTAGGGTGATACCGGAGGATTGGGACCCATCGGAAGTCCCGGAGAAGATGGAGAGAGGGTAAGTAGTTTTGTGAAACGTCCTACATCCGTCAAAATCTGTTCAACAATGTGGTTATACAGCAGAACCTGAGTGGTCACTAAAACTAGAACCACATTCAACAACAATATGGTTATACAGCAGAACCTGAGTGGTCACTAAAACTAGAACCACATACCACAACAATATGGTTATACAGCAGAACCTGAGTGGTCACTAAAACTAGAACCACATTCAACGACAATATGTTTATACAGCAGAACCTGAGTGGTCACTAAAACTAGAACCACATTCCACAACAATATAGTTATACAGCAGAACCTGAGTGGTCACTAAAACTAGAACCACAAACCACAAGGGGACTCTGTCCATCAAACTCCCTCAAGTCATTTGTCTTTCTGTTTCCAGGGAGACGATGGAGACATCGGACCCAGAGGTCTTCCAGGTGAACCAGTGAGTGTGTTTGATGCTTTCAGGACAGTTTTATGTGGTTTATAACAACTACCTGTTTACATCTCCTTGTTACTGACTGCGCCTGTCTCTGACGTTTTCCTCCGGTCTTCAGGGACCTCGTGGTTTGCTCGGGCCTAAAGGTCCAAATGGAATCCCTGGACCTCCCGTAAGTCCAATTGTTCCGGTGTCGCACAAGAAAAACGCCAGTTTAACTCAGAGGCTCGGCCGTCACGCTACACCCTGAAACACCACCTTGACTAAGGGAGAACAAGCATGACTCCTTTCCCTGACCGTACACTACCCATGTCTGTACACTACACCCCTGACCGTACACTACCCATGTCTGTACACTACACCCCTGTCTGTACACTACACCCCTGTCTGTACACTACCCATGACGGTACACTACACCCCTGTCTGTACACTACACCCCTGTCTGTACACTACACCCCTGTCTGTACACTACACCCCTGTCTGTACACTACCCATGACGGTACACTACACCCCTGTCTGTACACTACACCCCTGTCTGTACACTACCCATGACGGTACACTACACCCCTGTCTGTACACTATCCATGACCGTACACTACCCATGACTGTACACTACACCCCTGTCTTTACACTACTCATGACTCTACACTACACCCCTGTCTGTACACTACACAAATGTACACCACCCTGATTGTACACCTCCCCTGGACGTACGTCACCCCTGACTGTACACCACCCCTGTCTGTACACTACACACAAATGTACATCACCCCTGGACGTACGTCAACCCTGACTGTACACATCACCCAAACAAACACCACCCCTAACCGTACACCACCCCTGAACATAAACTACCCATGAACATTCACCACACCCCCACTGAATGTACACCACCCCTGACTGTACAACACCCCTGAACATACACCACGCCCCAATGTACACCACCCCATAAGCTGGCAGCCATAGTGACCAGGGAACTCTCGTTCCTCCATCTTAGCAGGCACCGCTCCGTAGGATCATATAGGTTTCACAAGTACACCTCTATGTAATGTCTTGTGTCCCCTGCATGTATTTGGGTTCTAAATGGGTTCTCTCCTGGTTCTCCGCAGGGTGTGCGTGGAAACGACGGGCCCCACGGTCCTAAAGGAAACTTGGTCAGTAGCAGTGGATGTGGTTCGACCTGTTCATGTATCTGTTTATTCTCAACACCTCACGTGTCTATTGCTCCCCTCTTGTATCGGTCAGGGTCCCCAAGGAGAGCCTGGCCCCCCAGGACAGCAGGGTACATCGGGAACACAGGTGAGAGATCCCACAGAGCAGGTTATCAGGATGGCTTCAGGCCAATTGAAAAACGTACAAACTTTTCTCCTCGAAATGGTGTTTGAATCAGTGGTCTGATTATAAATCGTAAATATATATGCTTTTCAATAAGATCTCCGATCTGCCGGGAGTGTCAGTCTGATAGTGTTTAATGTGTTTTCTTTTCAGGGAATGCCTGGGCCCCAGGGAGCCCATGGCCCCCCAGGCGACAAGGTGAGGGGACAAATGAATTTGTGACTGTCACCTGTGGAGTAATCTAGTTTTTGTTTGAGTAATGATAATGTCATTATCACATCGGTCACTAGAAGGCCAATATTCTCATTGGGCTCTCCTAATTTCCTCTCCTAGGGCCCCACGGGAAAACCCGGTCTCCCAGGAATGTCTGGGGCCGACGGCCCCCCTGTAAGTACCAATCTCACCTGGCCTCTAATGGACTCATCCTCACTGCTTGTTATTATAAAACAGTTAAAACGTGACTGGTGATCTGCTGAGGTTTTAGCCTGAGATGACGTGACTGCATCACAGAATATCACAGATACAAATGGTGTGGTAGTAGGAATAAGCGATCAGCTCGCTTTGAATTGACCTCTGATCCTCTCTCACAGGGTCACCCAGGGAAGGAAGGACCTGTCGGCACTAAAGGAAACCAGGTGAGTTCCTCTAGCTGGTTCTGTCCTGCTCAGCGTTCATAGGACAACCTCACCATCGTGTCAATTTCAAGATGGCTGTCTGTTTGTTGTTGTCTTGTGTGAGGTTATTAACATTCACTTTCCCATCAACACACAGGGTCCCAACGGTCCTCAGGGGACTATTGGCTATCCTGGCCCTCGTGGCATTAAGGTAAAATGAGTGTTGCATTTGTGATTCATTACATTTGAATGGTGTTGATAAATCCTGATGAATGACTGACCGCCTATTTCTGCTGTAATCACAGGGAGTTCAAGGTATCCGTGGACTGAAGGGTCACAAAGGAGAGAAAGTAAGTGACCTCATCGTGTGTGTTATCAGTAACTGACAAATTTATTGAGATCTTTTAAGAAACACAATTTCTGAATTATATGAGTTACGTACATAGAACATGTTACAAAAATCAAGAAGGTGTCAGATGGACAAAGTATAAGTACTACAACACAAACACCTTACAGCACGCACCTATACACAGTGCTTGACTTGGGATCAAGATGTAGGAACTGACAAAGTGCACAAAAGATATGTTCATCAAAATGTTCCATTAATGTACCATATCCCATGGCTGAGTTTCAGTATCTGGACCACAGAGGTTAAAGTCATTCCTTAAAGAGGTGTAAAGACCAGTGCCCTTAATTGATCAATGAAATAAAAAGGTAAAGTGAAAACTCACACTGTGTGCTTCATGGAATGATTCAACCTCGGTGGTATAAGTTCTGGATCACAGCCAATAACTTTTTACTTACACCTCTGAATAAATTATATCAGGTTAGAGGGGGTTTCATTAAACATTAATTGGAGCCAGAGTCATGGGCTTACAATGTAGAAATATTGTAAATGTATGCCTCACAGTCTTAAAGCATTTATCTTGAGAATGAAAAAAGCTATTTCAATCAAGAGCTACAGTTACTGTTATTTCTAGTTTATGATCACTAGGGGGCCTTACTGTACTCCACCCCTGCCTGTACTCCACCCCTGCCTGTACTCCGCCCCTGACTGTACTGTACCCCTGACTGTACTGTACCCCTGACTGTACTCCACCCCTGTCTGTACTCCACCCCTGACTGTACTGCACCCCTGACTGTACTGCACCCCTGACTGTACTCCACCCCTGACTGTACTCCACCCCTGACTCTACTCCACCCCTGACTCTACTCCACCCCTGACTGTACACACTTAATTGACCTTCACTTGTTCTTTACTTATTTACAATAATACCAAACTACACCTATGGCTATATTACTAACCTGTCTAAAACTAACTACAACGTCTGTTGTTTTAGGGAGAAGATGGCTTCCCTGGAATCAAAGGAGACTTTGGAGTCAAGGGAGAGCGGGTCAGTACCATTGTTGAGTCTCAGTCCACATCCATCCTGTGCTGATTTGCGTATGCTGTCCTTACTGTCAATGTTTCATGCGAGGTCGCCATGGGATGCATTAGAATGCCATGAGGGTCATGGACCGGTGCTGACTGTTGTCTGTGTGGTCCCGCCCACAGGGAGAGCTTGGCATGCCGGGCCCAAGAGGAGAGGACGGCCCCGAGGGGCCAAAGGGCCGCGTTGGGCCCCCTGGCGAGCTGGGACCCCTCGGTCTGGTCGGGGAGAAGGTGAGAGGAGGGTTGTTTATGACCGCAATGTTTCTCCGGTTAAAGTATACACGTGTACCTGGTTGGCTAGTATACACCCTAACAGCAGTGTTAAAAACCTTTTGATGATGCTGGATCTACGGTGTTTGGAGTTTGGTCACTGATTGTTCATAGTGATGATGATATCTGGTTACAGGGTAAACTGGGTGTTCCTGGACTTCCTGGCTATCCCGGGAGACTTGGACCTAAGGTAAGGACACCGTGTTTCTTCCAACTGTTTGCAGTTATCAATCGAATTACATTTCATAGACACTGGATTGACTAATTATTTTATAATTTCAGGGATCCCTCGGTTTCCCAGGATTCCCTGGAACCAACGGCGAGAAGGGAACAAGGGTAAGATTTCCGGGCAAAGGACCATGGGAAATGAATCTCTGTTCTACTGCGCCTCACGATGTCATCGAAATGATGTAATACAAGACGTCAACCACACTGAAGTGTCTCACTGAGTCTGTTTCTTCAGGGTCTGATTGGAAAGTCTGGGCCCAGAGGACAAAGGGGACCAACGGTACAGAACATTTCTACTCATTTATAACACTGTGGATGATTGAAGTCTCTCTTCTGAACGGATACGCCACTGCTCATGTCGTATAAGGACTTATCGACAGTTTGTTCAATGAGATAAACCATCTTAAAGTGGACTTTAAACACTCAACCAATTTCATATATTATTGATAATGGATTCTCCATCTCTCTCCAACAGGGCCCCAGAGGTCAGAGAGGGCCACGAGGATCAACCGGCAAACCAGGAGCCAAGGTAAGACGATATCTGTCACTCCCAACATTAAGATAATGGAGAACTATAGAATATAATGCTCAGTAGCAGCATCCATTCACATACAGGTCACTGCCGAGAAGTTACGTGTCATGAGATGGGCAAGCTGTATATGATGTAACCATTCTGGGCATCTGTTTATTTCTCTTTACTAGGGTACATCAGGAAGTGACGGGCCTTCTGGTCCAGCAGGAGAGAGGGTAAGATGTTTGAGTTTCCCTTTATTTGTTTACTGATATACTCCTGTGTTGCGCTACTGTAGCATTCATGTTGTGTGACTTATACCTATTCTATTATTGTGTATTTAGGGACTTATACTAGTCTTCTTATTGTATATTTAGGGATTTATACCTGTCCTCTTATTGTGTATTTAGGGACTTATACCTGTCCTCGTATTGTATATTTAGAGACTTATATCTGTCCTCTTATTGTATATTTAAGGACTTATACCTGTCCTCTTATTGTATACTTAGGGACTTATACCTGTCCTCTTATTGTAAATCTAGGGACTTATACCTGTTTTCTTATTGTATATTTAGGGACTTATATCTGTCATCTTATTGTATATTTAGGGACTTATACCTGTCCTCTTATTGTATATTTAGAGACTTATATCTGTCATCTTATTGTATATTTAGGTACTTATACTTGTCCTCTTATTGTATAATTAGGGACTTATACCTGTCCTTTTATTGTATATTTAGGGACTTCCTGGACCTCAAGGAGCAAACGGTTTCCCTGGGCCAAAGGGACCACCTGTAAGGCTGTCATATACAATCTATACCTCAATATTCATTTAAGAATTAATTTTGTCAATTTAGTTGAAACTGCCTTCTTTCCATTAACTCTTTCTTTTTCCTTCCCAGGGACCACCAGGAAAGGATGGACTGCCCGGACACCCTGGACAGAGAGGAGAAGTTGTACGTTTTATTCTCATCTTTCTGTCATGGTCATGTGACAGACTAGTTATCAGAAATAATAATCTTACTCTGTCTTGTCTTCTGTTGGCTTTTACCGTTAATATACGGTTATACTCTCTCTCTGACCTTTGCTTTTAGGTCCTCACACAATAAACTAATTTAGCTAAGCTGCATTACATTAGGGGTTCCACAAGGCTCTGTTCAAGACACACTTAATTTAATTATCTCTTTCACAGGGATTCCAAGGAAAGACTGGCCCACCCGGACCTCCAGGTGTTGTCGGACCTCAGGTAAGATTAATGCAATTCATTACGCCACCCAGTGTGTCGAAAGCATTTAAAATGTTTTGTACCCATTGCATTAATAACTCATTCCTCTCCCTTTTCCTGCTCTGCCGTGTCCCAGGGTGCCTCAGGAGAGACAGGGCCCCTGGGCGAGCGCGGTCACCCTGGGCCTCCGGGCCCACCAGGTGAGCAGGGACTTTCGGGACCCTCTGGCAAGGAGGGAACTAAGGGAGACCCCGGTCCCCCAGGAGGACCCGGCAAAGACGGACCCCCGGGGCTGAGAGGCTTCCCCGGAGAGAGAGGGATGCCAGGCACGCCGGTGAGCAGGCGGACCGATGCGGCCTGGTTCAGAGTGGCCCCCCGGGTCGTAACACAGGGTGACATGTCAGACGGATATCAAGGTTGCTGTATTGTAACATGTTCTCGTCTGCTCTTCAGGGAGGTGGAGGACTGAAAGGAAGTGAGGGCCCACCGGGACCTCCCGGACCAGCCGTACGTCTGACCATACCTGTGCCCGAAATGAATCATTGTGAAAATATGAACGCGTTGAATATATAATGTGTGGATGTTGTCTTGTCTGTAATCATGTCTGTCTGTCATCATGTCCGTTCAGGGGTCCCCAGGTGAGAGAGGACAGGCAGGCAGCGCAGGCCCCATTGGACCACCAGGAAGACCCGGCCCCCAGGGGCCTCCAGGACCAGCCGGAGAGAAGGGAGTCCCGGTGAGTACTTGTGTCAAAACTAAATCTGGTCCATTCATCCTACGTCATGTCGTACTGTGCCATTATTTTACTAAATTGTCTGCACCTCACATGTTCTCCCTCCCGCTCCATTCTCTCTCAGGGCGAGAAAGGTCCGATTGGCCCGGCCGGTCGTGATGGTGTCCAGGGTCCAGTCGGTCTGCCGGGCCCTGCCGGCTCCATCGGTGTCCCAGGAGAGGACGGAGACAAGGCCAGTGACCATGAACTGTCTCACACATGCGCACCGCTGCGTCGCCACTGAGAGCTATGTCAGCACGCTAAAGTCAACCCTGTCTAAGCAAAAAGCCTTGTGGTGGATGGTATGTTACAGGGCGAGGTTGGAGAGCACGGCCAGAAGGGAGCGAAGGGAGGCAAAGGAGAGCATGTGAGCACCGTTCCCACCCTCGCGTCTCCGTCCATGTCAAATGCACTCATCCTGTTCACTCCATCTACTGACTCCGCCCTGTACATGTGGCTGTCCGTCAAAGTAGACTGATGTCATTTCCCCCCGTCTAAATGTGTTCTGACAGGGTCCTCCCGGTCCGCCGGGGCCAATGGGTCCAGTGGGTCAACCCGGCGCTGCTGTAAGTGGAAGCCCCGGGGGCACACCTGTATTATCAATCCCAGGGGAAGTCATAGGGCCGTGCCCGTTGAAGGGGTCTCCTTAACTAATCCCCCTATGTCTTCTTTCTTCAGGGAGCCGATGGAGAACTGGGAGCTAGAGGTCAGCAGGGGCCATTTGGGGCCAAGGGAGATGAAGGATCAAGAGGTTTCCCAGGGGCCCCGGGTCCCATTGGACTGCAGGTATAGACTAACAGTTATACAAGTCGTGACTATGGGATTGTAGCCTCAACACAATCCAGTCCTGTGATTGGTCTAAAGCATATCTAACTGTGAATGTATCTTGCAGGGATTGCCAGGCCCATCAGGAGAGAAGGGAGAGACAGGAGATGTCGGACCAATGGTGAGTGTTTGTCGGATATATTGGAGCCACTCAACATATGATTGGATCTCATCCCTACAAGCCCCACCAAAATAGTAATGTGTCACATGCTTCATAAAGAGGTTTTGACATTGCAAACCTGACATTGCAAATCTGACATTGCAAATCTGACATTGCTAACCGGATTTTATCTCTCTTCAGGGTCCACCTGGGCCCCCAGGTCCACGTGGCCCAGCTGGTTCCAGTGGTGCTGATGTGAGTATTTTACAGCTATAGAGCTATAATATACAATTCTGTCATTGTAATTGAGTTTTATTATAAAGCCATTACACAAATATATTTTGTACCATTGTTGTTTTGATTATTGCCATGATTGTAAATTGCTAATATGACTGTTCTTGATTACAGGCTTGATTCTTTGACCTCTATCATTGTTATTGTTTGATTATTGGCATGATTCTAAATTACTCGAATGACTCTTGTTGTTTTGATTACAGGCATGTCTCTATATGACTAATATGACTGTTGTTGTTTTGATTACGGGCATGACTCTAAATTACTAGTGTTTTTATATTGTTGAGTCTAAGATGTTGGTTTGTTCTCAAGGGTCCTCAAGGTCCTCCTGGTGGTCTGGGTAACCCTGGAAACCTGGGAGAGAAGGTATGCACGTTCTGTCCCCATTAAGTTGATGATGCTGTTATAGTCACAAGAGGCGTTAGTGTTTACTATGTATGTTGAGAGAAGAGAGCTGAACAAACGGTGTTGACAGGGAGAGCCTGGCGAAGCTGGACCACCTGGAATCGGAGGAGAGCCGGGAAAGAAGGTGAGGGATCCATCGTCTTTGGTTCTATCGGACCTACTAGTTTTGTCCTATGCACTTTGTCCTATATGTTGGTTTCTATACATAGATGGATTGTAATGTGAGTCACCATATCGTTGTCCAATTGCAGGGCCCTCGTGGAGAACGCGGTGACAAGGGAGAGTCTGGACAACCTGGTGCTTCTGGCCCCGCTGGTGGAAGAGGAGGACCTGGAGACGACGGACCCAAAGGAAACCCTGTACGAAGTCAAGAGACACTACCGAATATGGACTGTCCTTACCATCTGTGTGTTGTTTTGGGTCCAAGTTCATCACTGTGTATCTCTCCTAGGGCCCTGTTGGTTTCCCTGGTGACCCCGGTCCCCCCGGTGAAGTTGGACCCAGAGTGAGTATCCTAAACACTCTCATCTGTCATTGTTTCATTTCACCGTTTGGTCATGATAAAATGCATTGCTTTCCCAATGCATGTGTTCATAGCATCAAAGACGTACTTGGTTGTCTCTGTATAGAGGTGTATTTTTCCATTACCAAAACATATCTTTGTTGATCTTGGCAATGACGGTAATGCTGATAATCATCCCATTTTACTTCTTTAGGGTCAAGACGGAGCAAAGGGAGAGAGGGGAGAAGATGGTGAACAAGGACAAGCTGTAAGTGACCTGGAATCCCGTAGTCGTTTGATTCCCAACCGTTACCTTAGTCACCACAAAGACTCCACCGAGAATGTCCACGTAGACTTCAGCGAGTTCCTTGAATCCCGTAGTCGTTTGATTCCCAACCGTGACCTTAGTCACCACAAAGACTCCACCTAGAATGTCCACGTAGATTTCAGCGAGTTCCTTGAATCCCGTAGTTGTTTGATTCCCAACCGTTCCATTAGTCACCACAAAGACTCCACCGAGAATGTCCACGTAGACTTCAGCGAGTTCCTCGAATCCCGTAGTTGTTTGATTCCCAACCGTTCCATTAGTCATCACAAAGACTCCACCGAGAATGTCCACGTAGACTTCAGCGAGTTCCTTGAATCCCGTAGTCGTTTGATTCCCAAACGTTCCATTTGTCACCACAAAGACTCCACAGAGAATGTCCACGTAGACTTCAGCGAGTTCCTTGAATCCCGTAGTCGTTTGATTCCCAACCGTTCCATTTGTCACCACAAAGACTCCACCAAGAATGTCCACGTAGACTTCAGCGAGTTCCTTGAATCGGATGTTATTGGGTCATATATTGTCTATATAGAAATAGAACTGTTTTCCCCACAGTATTCAAGAGCAGAGTTTATAATGTGTAGCACATCTTCCTGAATGTTCCAGAAGCATTCAGACTAGAGGAATAAAGCTCTATTGTGGTCATAGTAATGCAGATCCCAGCTTTTAACTATTCCTCCCAAAAATTTAAAGCACCTCTTAAAACTCACTGACAGATGGCTCTGAGGGATTCGTTAGATGCTTAGTTAGATGCTTTTCTTAACAGATCTCCCAAAGAGCAATAACCCAGATTGTGTATGTCCATAAAGGCCACTATGATATATTTCTATTCAACTCTGTCTAGTTACAATCAGTGAAAGAAATCATGACCGTAATACCCTGATTCTGCAGGGCTCTCCAGGACCCACTGGTGAGAACGGACCTCCTGGCGGACCTGGAAAGAGGGTAAGCCAAGCCACAATCACCATCCACTGGCTGATCTTTTGGTTGTCAAGGTGTTATGTTTAACAGAGGCTCATCTACAGAATTTATCCTAGTGGCGGTATAACCAATCAAGAGTAGGGTATCATGGTGTTAATATCACTCGCTTTCGTCCCCAGGGGCTTCCTGGAACAAGAGGACCAGAAGGACGACAGGGAGAGAAGGGAACCAAGGTAAGAGTTCAGAGGTCATTAACCATTTATTTAGTGGCCAGCTAAATACCATGTCTATCACCATCAGTGGTTCTCGAAAGATCTACATCAATTGAACACACAACACATATTTGGGAATTAGGAAATTCATCAATGTCTGACTCAAAATAAATCTGCCTTCAGGGAGATCCAGGTGCCAATGGACCAGCAGGAAAGACGGGCCCCGTCGGACCTCAGGGTCAGCCAGGGAAACCAGGAACGGAGGGCCTGAGGGGTCTCCCTGGATCAGTGGTGAGAGATGAACCCACTCATCCATGGAGAGGCTGTCAGTCTATTTCCCTGTCTCAGCCTTTAATAAAGGCCTATATTGGATTGCTTACTACCAGAACCTGTCTGCTATAACGGTTGCTATGTGTCTCAGGGTAACATCTGATGCTCTCTTCCAGGGCGAGCAAGGTTCTCCAGGCCCTGCCGGACAGAAGGGACCAGCAGGACCACTGGTGAGATCACACAGAAACCATGAACAGATCTACAGTAACTTGTTGACCACATTGATCTGTTGAAGGGCCATGTCATTCTGGTTCTGGCAGCACAAACACTACTGGTACTGTCTCTACCTGGTATCACCTAGTGTCCCAGGTCTGAGATGATGGAACCCAGAAGTGTTTCTTCCTTTCCGGACCAACATTGACCCGGCCTGATCTTCACCCACGGCATTTGACCCTCTTGTTCTCCCTCTCCTCCAGGGACCCCCAGGTTTGCCAGGACTGCGCGGCGAGAGCGGCGACAAGGGAGAGAAGGGCCACTCGGGTCTCATTGGTCTGATCGGGCCCCCCGGGGAGCAGGGCGAGAAGGGAGACAGGGGACTGTCAGGGCCTCAGGGAACCTCTGGGTTTAAGGGAGAGACTGTGAGTGACACCTTCCCCTGTTCAGCATGAACCAGAAACACCCACTCACGCACGGTTACTCCGTCCCACTCTCACTAGAGCACACACAGAGGAAATAGTCCGTTCTGTCCGTGTGACACCGTATTCCATGTTCCCCTGAACCAGACGGTTGGGTGCGTTAATTCTGTTGCCTGTGCGTTTCAGGGTGTCTCTGGAGGTACCGGCCCCATTGGTCCTGCTGGCCCATCTGGTTTGCCTGTGAGTAACGCCCCCATGTCCCCCTCCAGCATCGGACCGGGATGACCGTTGGCCAGGGTTTACTGACGCTCTGTTCTGTCTTCCACAGGGTCCCCAAGGTGTCAAGGGAGCCAAGGGAGCTACAGTGAGTTTAACTGCTTCCTTAAAACACTTCGTAGAGAGACGTCTGCTTTCGGTGTTATAATGGGTGTTGAACCTCTGGTGTATGGTTTTATCTGATGTCTCATCTGTCTGTTTTCAGGGAGGAGCTGGTCCCAAGGGAGAGAAGGGTGTCTCAGGACCTCCCGGACCTCCTGTGAGTAGCCCTCCTTAGTGTAATCAGTTCAATATACATTTTTGACCCACATGTTTCAGGTTTCGTCTACGTTCTGTGTCCCCTTACATAACTCTACCGCATTTCATATTCGGTGTCTGCGTGCACATCAACAGTTTGTATAAACAAAGAAAGAATCCTTAACCTGTGAATATCATTACATATACCATCCACTAATAGTAACACCTGTGACCTCCCTCCAATCAGGGCCCCCCTGGCGAAGTCATCCAGCCACTGCCCATCCAGTCCTCCAAGAAGTCCAAGCGCTCCATCGATGCCAGCCGGATGCTGTCCGACACGGATGCGGAGATGGCCGACGCCACTGACTTCCTGAGAGACAGCGAGGGCATGCAGGAGATCTTCGGCTCGCTGGACTCTCTGCGAAAAGAGATCGACACCATGCGTTCCCCTCTGGGCACCCAGGACAGCCCAGCGCGCACTTGCCAGGACCTCAAACTCCTGCATTCAAATTACACAGACGGTACGAGCTCAGTCCCACACTCCTGCTCAAATCCGCGGATGGTCTGGCGAAAAACCAAACTTGGCTTTCATTGTAATTCAGAGGGACGCGAGAATCCAGGCGCTTCACTAAACCAATCATCCCCGGCGACACCTGCTGCCAGGGTCTAGTTACGTAAAGCGTCAGTGGACTCAAGGGAAGAACAGGCACTTGCTGCTTTATGTAAATGTGTTCATTATCTTCAAGTAATGTTACTACTGTAGCTAGGCCGATTCTTTAACCCTCCTAGCCCTAAGGGTCATTTGGCAACCCAAAATCCGCCTGTCAGAACCTTGACCTTTTGACCTCTCAGGAGGTTATCCTTTGTTTTAGAATGATGTCCATTACTTTTTGGACTCTGAAACCCCATAACTGAAAGAAGGATGAATAGTTAACATTGTTTGAGAAGACTTAATGAGTTTATTAGTAACAATATGGGAAGAGAATACAAAAAACGTAT
>JACXGK010004104.1:19603-30892 GCA_016801125.1 Novumbra hubbsi | reverse complement strand
CTGTCTCTTCAGTTATCGTTCAGACATGGTAGAGAGGGAAGCTCGACATTGCTGTTGGATGTTAGATTTTCCAGGGAAATGTTGGTATTGCCAAACCAGTGTTGCTAATATGGCTGTCCCAGCAAAAAAAACTTAGGCAACAGTTCTTGTCCAATCAAATAGTCAAAATGTATTTTTCAATATCATAGATAGTTTTAAGACCATCAATTCTATTCTCTGAGTTAATCTGATGCTTTAAAAGCACACTGAATGTTGAAGTATCCCAAATGAGTTATTGACTGTTCCATACAGGTTTGACAACTACTCTGCTAATGTGATGGTGGATGGCAAACCAGTCAACCTAGGTCTCTGGGATACAGCAGGACAGGAGGACTATGACAGACTCCGCCCCCTCTCCTACCCACAGACGGTAAGACTGACAGACCAGACAGTGCCATGGGAACAGCTGAAATGTGATTGTTGGAAATTTAATGTTTATGTAGTTATGGAAATGTCTTGACAAATGTGTTTTGAATCTGTGGATTAAAAAAAAAAGTTTAATACATCGGTGTTCATAAAACAATTCTTTGTATTACAGAAATGATTATTCCTGTTCTGTTTCTCTCTAGGATGTGTTCCTTATCTGTTTCTCCCTTGTGAGTCCTGCTTCGTTCGAAAACGTCCGGGCCAAGGTAAGTAGCCTTTGGAAGTTCCCATTATGGAATATTTAGTCAAGACAAAGAGCTGATTATAGCTTGCATAATGTAACATCTGCCTGGCTGTCTCATAGTGGTACCCAGAGGTGAGGCACCATTGCCCCAACACACCCATCATCCTGGTGGGCACCAAGCTGGATCTGAGGGATGACAAGGACACCATCGAGAAGCTGAAGGAGAAGAAGCTGACCCCCATCACCTACCCCCAGGGCCTGGCAATGGCAAAAGAGATTGGTATGTTGTTTGGGAATTTGCCACAAACCGTCAACATTAATAAGTGAAAAGAATGGGTTTGGTGTTAAGGCAGGTTTGGGGTAGTGAATTAAGGCAGGTTTGGGGTAGTGTTTTAAGTCAGGTTTGGGGTAGTGCTTTAAGGCAGGTTTGGGGTTGTGTTTTAAGTCAGGTTTGGGGTAGTGTGTTAAGGCAGGTTTGGGGTAGTGTGTTAAGGCATGTTTTGGGTAGTGTATTAAGGCAGGTTTGGGGTAGTGTGTTAAGGCAGGTTTGGGGTTGCGTATTAAGGCAGGTTTGGGGTTGCGTATTAAGGCAGGTTTGGGGTAGTGTGTTAAGGACAACGTCAGAGTGTGCATTTACCAACCACAAGGAAGTCTTTTGGTCATGGGGTGGGCAAACTACGGCCCGAGGGCCAAATGCGTCCCATCCGGCCCACGGAATGCCCTTTTCTGGCCTCCAAATCAATTATGATTAACAAATTACAAAAACAAATGTGACCCTACATTTCATTTCAAAATCCTGATGTGGCCCCCGAGCCAAAATACTTTTGGTAGTACTCATACTTTACTGACCAAATGTTAAAACACTTGAGCTAATACACAGCTTTACAAAATAAATTCTCTAAGGTAGTGAGTTGAGAGTAACATGATAATTTTTCTTGCTTTGGCAACACACTCTTTAAGAGCCATGCGTTAGTGATAACTCTTGTCGTTCTCCTGTCTTGTGTGCCAGGTGCAGTAAAGTACCTGGAGTGCTCTGCCCTGACCCAACGAGGCCTGAAGACCGTGTTCGATGAGGCCATTCGGGCCGTCCTCTGCCCACCACCTGTCAAGAATACCAGAAGGAAGTGCCTGCTGTTTTAAAACCTGCAGATGGCACTTAGACGCTGACAGAAAAGCCTTTTGTGTCTTTCATGCAGTCACTACTACGTTAATCTGACAAACCTTTCCTTGGTTGAAAGAAACTGAACTTAGTTTTAGGAATGGGTTTTTGACAATACCCAGTCTTTTTGTAGACTTACAGACACAAATGAAGGTTAAAAAAAATCCTTGAGGCCTTTCAGTTCTGCTTATTTCACCAGTAGTCCATATTATTTGTTTACGGTATTGTACGAGGTTGTTTTGATCAGAACGTGACATTGCCAAACCGCATACTGCATTTATTAGAATTTGTACGGCAGATAGACATTATAGACACACACATTTTCAAGGTTTACATCCTAACACTGTATTAGTAGTGCAAATTTTAGACACCAAGCAGACAGGGAATGCTTACCTTGGTAGGATGGCAGAATATTTCGTCATTCTGTAAGAAATTCTATAAAAATCAAAGACAATTTTGAAGGGTAAGTTAATAGTAACATTACCAACAGTTTTATTTGCTCTGAATAGTAATTGAACTACATTTTTAGTTTTGCTGAGATTGTATCTAGTGGTCCAATTTGTTAGAACACTTATGTACAAATTTGGTGCTTAGGTCTTAATTACTAACTTACTGGTTAAGTCCAGTTAATGTTGACTCAATAAGACCTGGCCATATTCAATCAGTGGGTCTTAGCAGTCATATTGGTGCAGTAATATACATGCTTTAGACCAGGGATCATGAACTCTTACCCTATGAGGGCCTGCAGGTTTTCTGTTCTACCTTACTGTTAATTGGACCCACCTGGTGTCTCAGGTCTAAGTAAGTCCTTGATTAGAGGGTTGCAATAAATAAATGGGGTGAACTGGCTTTGAGGGCCAAAGTTGATGAACCCTGCTTTAGACACAGAACCTGAAGCTCGTCTTGACATCTATTTATGCAAACAGTTGTGCTCTTTGACCATGAACCATTAGTATTTAATGCAACACGGCACAGTTAGACGTGTTAGTTAAAAAGGTTGTTTCATACCTCTCCTATCTACTGTGTCCACCTTGTATGACTTTAATGATATAGGTGCCTGGGAAATGGAAAGCTTGCAACTATGTTTAGGGTGTTTAGAAAGGAATTGTTTCTTTATTACATTTATCTGCAATAATTTGTGATCAATCTTTGTATTTTTATATGCCTATTTTATTGTAATGAACGCTACATGAAAAGCAAATTCACCAAGAATGGATCATTTTGAAGCCTGAAGGATTCTGATTACAAAGCTACTGTCATCTGTAATAATTGTGAATTATTTTGGCATTTCCACTAATGTTGTTATACATCGCTCACTGTATCTTTAAACTAACACTATGACTAGTATTGTTTATTATGAGTCTATACTCTTAATTGCATATCATGTGGGACATATCCTGAAGGGTAAAACATTACTGCATAAATCTATATATATATATTTCTGCCATTTATGAACTACCATATATCAGAAGTACAAGTTATGGTGTATCTAGGTGTGTAAGCATCAAGTGTTGCACCAGCTGAAAGCCAATGTTGTGAATGATTGCTTTCATGGATAAAGCTATTTTCACAGGAGTCAATATATTTTAATTAAACCAACTGTTCTACCTTGCGTTAAAGTTGTTTCTATACTTGAAATATATACACACACATGTTCAATTGTTTTTTTTTCTACCTACTGAATATAGTTTTTAGTCCACTATGTCTTAATACAAGAGACAAGTTGTCAAGTAATCTTTATTAACCATTTTTTTACAAACCTGACACTTATATTTCAAACATCAGGCATTTTATACACTGATGTAACTTTGCACAGTTGGCACAAATTCCAAAAAGAAAGGGAGACATGTTAATCTTGTGTAACATGGTTACTTATCATGTTCAGTTGATCTGAGATGTTCAAAGAAACATGATGCATTTCTATCGGTTCAGTTACAGAAGTTTATTTCATTTGTCCACACACCTTAACAGTGTTCCAGAAGTTGTGGGAATACTGAAAATAGAACAGAGATTAGTTGGTTAGGTCAGTTGGTAAAAACATGACCAGTTGAATTAACTTCACTTAATTGTGTGGGGTTAACTGGCCCTATTGACACGAAAAGGTCTTACCATTCTACTAACTCTGCACCAATGATGTCATGAATGTGGTACTTGATCTGGAATTTAACGTGAGAATGTGTCCTTCTCTCCTCCAGCTCTGCCTTTAAGACTTCGTTATATCTGGACTTCTTGACCATGCCAAGAACTGCTTTACGGCCTGGGGGAGAAGGAACAGAAAAGATCCACATTCCCCTAAAGTAGTGCAAATATCGCACAGCGGACTGGGTGCCTATTATAGATTATTAACGGAGAATGTATTAATTTAGACAGTATAAATGTATACTCTTGTTGGCTGACCCTGTATTAGGTACTTGGTGAATTTGCCAGAGTTGGGGATAGAAAGCCACCAGCTGCCTGCGTCCCTCACAGTTAGAACCCCCGACTTCACCAGCTGCCTGCGTGGAGCCAAATGTAGTTATTAGAAACCTACAATGGGTTAAAAGCATCCAAAACAGATCTTCTGAATAGGATAAGATGTAGCACAATAAGCCCCCTCGAAACATTAAGGGTCTTACACAAAATGGTTTCATTAAGGGGTTCATGTCTACACCGGGGATAAAAAAAGCATGCATACTAAACAGAGAATCAGCATTTTAACCCAGAATAAGGCTTGTTTGTGTCTGGTAAACCAGGCCCTTATAGAACAGTAGAAACAAATGTAAACCATGATTTAACTACAAACAAGGCTTTTTACGTTATCTCCGAATCTGTGAAGAGGAACTTCTTGAGCATGTTGTCTTTGTTGAAGCTCAGGTCACTGCAGGAGGGCAACACTTTCTCCAGGAACTTCTCCACTGTGCCCTTTGTTGCTCTTCCCTCCACTCCTGCCAGTACTTTAGCCTTGTAGTCCGCAGTGAACACCAACCCAAAGGCCTCAGCATCAAAGCCCAGCTGGAACTGTAATAGCTCTCCCTGTTCAATCAAGTCGCTCTGACAAAAAGATAATGAACACATACGTTTACTGGACAAAGACCAGATGTGCATTGAGTCTGTTAGAATGTTCACTACATTAAAAAAAATGGTTAGTATTGAACAAAACATGCTTGTACATATTAACTTTTGTACAAGAAGTTTTACAGTACAGTTGGGAATTCTTTGAGAACAAAATAATCTAACACCAGTCAATGTAAAACAAAATCACCAACTGAGGACTGAATTGAAACTCACAACACAACTCAAAGTAAACAATTGAACAGTTGTGGCGTGATACATAATGTCCCAGAGGTTCTCAATGCCACTGACTGGAACTGCCTACACACTCTGGCCACACGAGGCCGGGCATTGTCCTGCACCAGGAACCCAGGGCCCACTGTACCAGCGTAACATCTGTGGATGGGTCTGATGATTTCATCCCAGTATCAAACAGCAGGGTACCATTGCCTAGCAGTTATATTATGTGGAATGTATGAAATGAGTGCCTTCATGTGGAATGTATGAAATGAGTGCCTTCATGTAGAATGTATGAAATGAGTGCCTTCATGTGGAATGTATGTAATTAGTGCCTTTACTAGAGGAGTTTCACTTCTGCTAGGCAGACAGAGGAAGTTACTAATGTCTTCCTGATTTGCAGCTGCATTTTAAGTAACACCGCAAGTGATGGAACGGTTGCCCAAACCGAAAACAAAATTGTGCTTACCAGCTGCCTGTCCACTTGCGTCTTATCTTTGTGTATACTGTAGAGTTGGTGTTTTAAGACAATTAGTGGCAGAGCATCATTAAAAAGTTTGCGTGGGAAGAGTGTCATAATGTCCTGCAGGGTGGCTTTGACGTCCACTGGTCCATCTGGGAGAAAAAAGATAACAGATAAGTCAAACATACCCTGACGTCTGAAACATTGACTAACGTTTTACAATGTTTGAAAAAGGGCACCTTCTCCATTGTTGACAGCTCCAAACTGCTTCTCATTCCCCCCTCTACGTTTCTTCACTGTAAACGGGTCTGATATAAGGGCCCTTTTTCTGTTCATAACTGTATAGGGGAAAAAATGCGTAAACCGTTACAGACATCCACGGCAGAATTGGCCTTGCTACATTAACTCAGTTGGTACAATACTAGCTAGCTACTCTAAATGTCTAATTTGTATTATACCATATCGCTTTTGTTTTCCGTAACTACGTTAGTTCACCAGAAATGAAATTATGTTCACACCTGATTAAAGCGGCGTGAAGCATTACATCCACAGCCCCAATTTCAACAAGTCTGTCACATTTGCTGTTGTTCTGTAACAGGCTGCAAAACATATTCTTCTGTTATAGAAAAAAAACGTACCGCATCCTGACATCGGAAACTACCGCCACCTATTGCTTGGGTGGAAACATTGCACATCCTGCAAAACAGAAGTAGCCAGCTAGTTAATAGAACGACGGTGAGTACATTTACATTTGCTAATATATCGCCGCACTCTGTTTGATCCTAAAATAAAATGTAGCATACCTAACATATTTTTGCACGCGTACTGTTTGTGTTTAAGGTCATTACTATTTGTCTTTGTGCACCTTAATCAACTGTAGCTAACGCGTTAACTAGCATACTAACGCGTAGCCAGCTAGCCATACATTTGCATAATCTAGGTAGCTAGTTGCATTCACTATATGTAATGTAATGTTTTTTAATAAGAATTGTAATGCATCTGCTGGTGTGTGTTACCAAAACAGTGATGTGACCCAGCTAGTTAGTTACCATTATTCTGCCTGCTTCCATCTCAGACACTACTTTCAGATCAAATAGTGAGACAGCATCATGTTTGAAGCCAGAAGGGGTGGGTCCAGCGCGCGTGGGGCGGTGTGTGTTTATGCTAGTTTTAGTGTGTAGTAGTAGTAGTAGCAGCAGCTAGCAAGCCGACTGTAATGTGGTTTGTACATATAGGGCTTAAAAATCTCTTTATGCTGCTCTTAATCCTTCTTACCTGACATGCATGATTCAGATTCTAGCATAAACATTGTGGTGACTACTAGCTATGTAAAACAAATAATCTGACGGACCCATACTAGCTCCATCTATTCTTCAAGTTCTTCCAGATCAGTTAATGCGACAGGTATACAAATGGTAACAAGAGCGAAAGACACGCTTACTATCAGCTTCATTCACTTAATAAATAACCAGATTTATTCATGTCTCCATATAGATAACCATGGACCGACCAAACCAGTCCCACCACAGACCACAACATCCAAATGACAGTGGGGGAGGTCACTTTCAACACAAACGGTTCAGAGCTGGTCATCAACGCCATCACCAGGCTGGCCCTTCTACACCTCCATCCAGCCCCCCGACCCAGAGCCTGAGCGTACAGCGACAGTTGTACGAGAGAGACTTTCCCTTATACAAACAGCCTGTGGAGGTCGGACATTTTTCCCTGGACTCTGAACGGAGGTTTTTTAATGATGCCCGGCAGCTGCGTTACTATGTTGAACCTGAGAAGAGTTGTCCTAACTTCAACCTTAGGGATGGATACAGGAGTCGCTTTATCAAGAGGGATGATGGGGTGAAGGAGAAACTTGACCACATGCTTAGGTGGATCCTAGCAAATAGAACCAAACTTCAGTCTAAGGAGGTGGCTGCTTCGTCTTCCCCATGGTAAGCACACATGGTAGTTTGAGTTGTTATTTAATTTTGTAAAAGCAAAACATTTCTGTCTATCGACTTTGCCTTTGGAAAGTATTAAAACCGTGTGACCTTTTTCCACATATGTTACATTGAATTCATGTAATACAGTTACTATTTTTTATATACACATCATACTTTTATTGGAAAAAACATTAAGAAAAAAAAAAAAAGAAATCTTGTTTTGTCAATTAAGATCTGTAACTGGGCATCTCAGGAAAATGTAGTGTTGTCTTTGTTTTGTATTTAATTTTATGTCCTGTCTACAGGGGAATTTTCCTTTCAGGGTTTTTTCGAAAGCTGATAGTATCAGTTTTTTCATTAATATTATTGCCTGTGCTTAGCTGTATTCTTTTTGTTTTTTATTCACCAATTATGCTTTTAACAACCGTGTTTGCAAGGGATTAAGAAATGTCCCTGGTCTTTGTGGTTGAAAATGTGCTTTGACACTCATTACATGACAAAGGAATGTTACAGAAAATGTGTATGTGTGGATAGGTAGTCATAAAAAATGTTTCCCGTAGGCTCGCCATAACAAAGGAATTGAATACCTTCTAAAGGCATACAGATATTCTCATCGTTTATTAAGGCTGTGAATATTCAGTTGTGATGGTCTTAATATCTAGCAAACATGTACAGTCCATTTCCTCAGTCATGTTTGTTTCCTAATCACAAAAAGAGATGTGTGTTGTATCAGATGCGTAATCTTAGACCTCTCCTCGCAGTGCCTTAGGTGTAGACATTGTAACATGGCGTGGCCACCTGACCAAGCTTTTGACTACGCCTTATGAGACCCAGGAGGGCTGGCTGCTGGCTGTCACCAGGCTTGGGGGAACGCTATACATTAGCGAGGTGGAGACGGAGGCGGCGTGCCGGGACCGAGAGAACCGCACGGAGAGGCATGAGGAGATGATGTACTGGGGGTACAAATTCGAACAGTACACCTGTTCAGGTAGAGTGTGGCTCATTGTACCTCCCGCTACAGTTGTGGTTCCGAAAAAGATTAACATCTGCACTAAAACTGTGCCTCGGGAGCTTCATGGCGTGGGTTTCCATGGTTGAGCAGCTGTATGCAAGCTTGACATCACCAAGCGCAATGCCAAGCTTTGGATGGAGTGGTGTATAGCACAGCGCCTCAGGATTCAGTACACACGTGTTCTGTGGAGTGAGGAATCACGCTTTTCTATTTGTCGAATGCCAGGAGAATGTTTCCTGCCTGACAGCATTGGGCCAAATGTAAAATTTGGTGGAGGAGGGATAATGCTATGGGGTTGGTCTAGGCCCCTGAGTTCCACTGAGGGTAAATGTTAATGAATACGTTTAGTGTGGAAGAACTTGACTGTCTCGCACAGAGCCCTGACCTCAACCCTATCGAACACCTTTGGGATGAAATAGAACAGAGATTGCAAGCCAGACCCTCTTGTCCAACATAAGTGTTTGACTTTACCAATGCTCTTCTGGAAGATTGGGCAAACAGACACACTCTAAAAATGTGTAGGAAGCCTTCCCAGAAGAGAGGAGGTTAGGGTTATATCTGGATAAGCACTGGCATGGTTTTATATAAACATGAACTCATGATGAGTTTTGTCATAGATCAGAAAGGAAATAAATGACAATGATGTACCCTCATCATTTACCATTATCGTTCATGGACAACATGTTTACTATTTCTTTCTATTTCTTTCTTAATTAAGATGATGCCCGCAGTCTTCCAGACCCAGGCGGGGTTGTGAACACCAATGAGGCCTTCTGCACTGTGGTCCAGACCCGGCTAGCCGAGCACCGACTGCTTTTCTCTGGCGAGGTGGACTGCCGGGACAAAGACCCTAAAGCCCCATCTCCTCCCGCCTGCTACATAGAGATGAAGACCTCATTAGAGATCTCCACTCCCAAACAACGCAGCAACTTCCACAGGTAACGGGGGAATTGATACAGTAAGGACCTAAATTATTGGCACCCTGGATATAATTGAGGCAGAAATAGCTGTATAAATGAAGTGATGCAAAACTGATGTATGTTTTATCTAAGTCTACTCTTATCTAATCTAATATTACCTATCTTATAATACAGTTGCACATAGGGAAATATATTGTTTCATTGTTTTGTAATTATCCACCCACCATTTGTTTGTGCATTCAGTTATTTTCCTGTGAGGGGTTATTGACTTGTTGGAATGTTTCTTCTGCGTTCTTAATGCAGGTTTAAACTACTGAAGTGGTGGGCCCAGTCCTTTCTTCCAGGGGTGCCAAGAATTGTAGCTGGTTTCCGTGATCATGACGGAGTGGTTGTGTCTGTGGAGACTTACCACATCTCAAAGATATCTCAACTTATCAAGGTATGGATCATGGTGTTTAAAAAAAGAAAAAATTGCCCTTGTTGTTGCATTTTCAAGGAAGGTATTTACATACGAATAATAGTACACACATTTCTGCTGATTTTAAGCATACCCCTTACTTATTGATTTTAAGCATACCCCTTACTTACTGATTTTAAGCATACCCCTTACTTACTGATTTTAAGCATGCCCCTTACTTATTGATTTTAAGCATACCCCTTACTTACTGATTTTAAGCATACCTCTTACTTACTGATTTTAAGCATACCCCTTACTTACTGATTTTAAGCATACCCCTTACTTACTGATTTTAAGCATACCCCTTACTTACTGATTTTAAGCATACCCCTTACTTACTGATTTTAAGCATACCCCTTACTTACTGATTTTAAGCATACCCCTGCTACGATGGAGATCTCCCCATCATGAGGACCTCCCTGAATGATGTGTTGTGTTGGTTTTTCACTTTGATGCCGGCAACACAAAAAACTAAGAAGAAGTTGCGTTGTGAAATGCTAAATAAAACAGTTAAACATGTCACTACTTATTGGCTTACTTGGCCACATATCAGTAAAAAGATGGGTTAGAAAAAGAGCATCCCAGAGAGGATGAGTCAGAAGTAGATACGAGGGATTCTCCACTCTGTGGAAGACAACATTTTATGAATTACGTTTCTCATTGTAACATTTTTGTTTGGGGATTTCAGTTTGAGTTTGGGGATTTCATCATCTTCGGAACATAATGGCATTCAGAGAGTCCTGAGGAATTTTTGTACGCAAGGGTCATGGATGGTTGTGATCTTCGGCCCGATTAAAAAATGACAAGATTGTGTAATGGAAATCACTGCATGGGCTTAGAAACACTTCCAAAAACCACCATCTGTGAACACAGTGATTGATAGTAAAAATGTACAAATTACTTGTTCACTAACATTTGCAAATGGCAGAAATTATTAACAAATGATTAACCTATTTATAAATGCGTTATTACGTATCTTAAATTGATAACCTGTATTTTTGTTAATCACTTAGTACTAATTCAAGTGAAAATAACATTCCTTTTTCATATTATATTTTGGAATATTTTGTTTAGGCCAATCAAAAAAATCACACAAACTTCTTTGAATTGTTCTTTGTAACACAATGTAATGTTTACAAACCCCAGATGGGGTGAGAATCTTTCATACCGACTGAACATCTTTCAGGTGTGTAACAGGTCTCATATCGGTGTGTCCAGAGAATTTCAGTTTTTTTTATTTCAAAAGAATGTGCATACATGTTTGTTGTAAGTGCTTGTCTCTTCTTTTTCCTAAATAGAATGAAACCAATTGCTGGAAGCCTACAGTCTGCATGAACTTCTGTTGTGAGTTCTTGTCTTTCGTTAAGAGCATTGTCACAGACGACAATCCAAGGTGATTCTTTTAGCCTTTCCTTTCTGCCAAGG
>JACXGK010004104.1:0-19503 GCA_016801125.1 Novumbra hubbsi | reverse complement strand
ATCAGGGAGATGACCAGTTCCACCAGTCGTGAGATACACCATCACCACCCGCCTCAAACTTGATTACGACCAATCCTGACCCGGACCAATGTTCACAAGGGAATGAACTGCTTAACTAGGATTTGGTCTGTCCTCCTATTCGTTATGATTTAGAAGGCAAAACGCATCTTAGATTGGCACTCCTCTTGTCTCTTCTTACCAGTTTGGACCCGAAGCAATAATGCTAAAATATGCTAGTTGAATATGAAGTAGAAACACCTTAAGCATTCTGAAGGAGTTGGAGGACTATAACAGGAGGGATTTTAATAATAAAGAAACACCTTTTATTGAATTTACTGTATATTTTTTGCTTAGTTATTTAGTGTGGACATTTCCGCAGTCACAAACCAGCTTTTGGTTAATTTTTACATATAAGAAGCCGGGTTTTAGAACAAATGTTTTCCTAATGGTTCGTAGCATATTTGTTATGTGATGTACAGAACCGTGGAAAGGTATTTAGCCAGTTCCGATTTTCTTTATTTTTGCATATTTTGACACTGAATTTTAAAAGATCTTCAAGCAAAACCAAAAATTACATTCAATGGACCTGAGTGAATGATTAAACAAACCTTGTGATTAGTCACTTAATTAGCAAAATTATGCAATGCACCTATGTGAAATGTTAATTGCCCTCTTATACTCACTAACTGGTTGCAGCACCTTTTTAGATAAAGTGACTGTCACCTAAACACCTACATTTGTGCTTGATCAGTCTCTTGCGTTGCTGAAAAAAAAATGTGGCCACTTTTCCATGCAGGACTGCTTTCACTTAGCAACAATTTGTTACAATATCTCAATTGGTTTTGAGTCTGGCCTTTCTAAAAAGAGTATTAGTTGTTTTTACCCATTCTAGTAGAATTGTTTGTGTTTTGAATAATTGTCTTGGTTGATCCAGGTGCACTTCAGCAAATGGACATCTTTTGTAGAATTCTCAGACCAAGGCAAGAATTCCTAGTTTGTTCCATGATGGCAAGTCTTTCAGGTCCAGCAATGTATTCCAGAATCATCACACAGATGAGCCTCCAACTATGTGTGTGCCCAATATGTCAGACCGTTTTTAGAATTTGGTGCTCAACAAAACAAAAAACAAAATGGCACCATTGACCAACAATTATTCATGTGGATATAGTCTGGCACATCTTCCATTTAAATCAGTCAGGGATATTACAAAAAAAGAACAGAAACAAATTAACTAGTTCCATTAAACCCATTTTGTGTTTTCCTCAAGGCATCTACACAAATAAATGCTATTGCATAGTAATTACTTTAATGTAATATTTCTTAAATTATAACCGGTGTAACAATACCTTTAAATTTAATACGCATGTCTAAAATTTTGAATTTAATTTCAATTTATTTTTATTTCGTTTTTATTTTTAATTTGACCAAGTGTTTTTGTTTACTAGTAAGAGTAAAATTCTGGTCCTGACACTGGTCTGTGTTCTAGCCAAAAGCTTGTAAATAGAAAGCTGGTAAGATCAATTATGTATTCTAGCCATTGATGTATTCGATGTATTCAATAGCTAGTACAGCTGAATCAACTTGTCATCTACTGTAATCTTGGGCTAGTTCAGGGCTACAATAAAATTCTGAAATGGCTGGGGGTCGTGAGGAAATGTTTTGAGAAACATGGCCCTAGGCTACATGATTAGAATATTCTGGGTAAGAGTTACTTCTGTGTCATATAGCAGGCACACAAAAAAGAAATATCTCCCAAGACCCACAATAGCCCAATTAATTTAAAGTCTATCAAGGTCATACTCGGGCACTTTCACAACTATCAAAATATTTATTTAGTTCAAACAAAAGAAATACAGCAACAGGTAGCCTGCAACTAACATTTCTAGCTTCTACTGCCACAAACCCATTAATAAGCATGCTTACACAAGGCGTAGTGGGAGGATCACATGACTATTGCATCATTTTCCTTGACAAAATGATGGCAATTCTTTAATAACTTTTGGAATTCGATTTTTTTTTTTTAATAATACATTAGACATTCTACAGAGATCAGCTTGACTATTTATATTTAGCACACATGCTCAGGGATAACTCTTGCGTACCTATGCAATATTTGAAACACCACTGAAATGATTTTGACAAAACTTAGGTGAGTATTGTGTCTTGTTATAGAGCTCTGCCATTTACAATATTACAATAATTGGCATGGTTAAGGGCTGTCTACTGTTCATTTTTAGTTGAAGATCGGAACAGTCAGTGTGAAAAAAATATGCAAATATAGAGAACAACTGAATGCGAGCAACTATTTGTGTATGTTCCTTTAAAAAAAATGTTCACTTCTTTGATTTTACCTGTTTTTTTACTTTTTTCAGCAATTTTAATGTAAGAGTTGCTGTTTGTAGTTGCCTGTTCTAAACCCATTTAAGAACATTATCGTGAAAAAATGGGTATAGCAATGACTTATGTCCTGTTAAGGCAGTACATTGTTTATAAAATGCTGTGAGACATTATGCCACATAAAACATTTGTACTGTAATCCATGACAAGGGGACAATTTCAAGTTCATTTTGCACCAGCAGTTTTAAGAGTATTTTCTGTCAACTGTACCATGAAGAGAATACAATGTCATTTGTTACAATAAATTACATTTTACTTTAATGAAGCGTTAACAATGCTGCAAATGTAGGAAACATCCCAGATAAAAGTGATTGACTTAACCATGTTACTGTGCATAATGATGAACAGAATTGCAAAGAATTCCATGAAACACAGATTTCAAAATAGTTATAAAATTAGAATGCATAGTCACGGTGTTCTCAAATAAATCCTACTGTAATAACTATACTGTGCTGTTCAAATTTAAGATTTCTAACCAGTCAGTACCATACACCAGTCATAATATCTGTGCAACAGCCATGTGGGCCAGTCTGTAGGAGCGGACTGTGTAGGTTGGGAAATCTGTACATGCTGTAGTTCCTCTTCTATTCTACTTTAATTATTTTCTAGACTCAAATGAGACCACAAAAATCCCACTGTAGTATCCTGAGGGTTTGGTAGTGCTTGCTCTGACATCCAGTCGCTTAAAAGAAAAAAAAATAGTTCTGAGTTTCGTCCCGCAGGTTAAATCATGCGCTATACCAGTGTTTTAATAAATAAGGCCCAGAGTTTGTTCTGGTCCTGTGTTGCAAATTGCCACCGGAAGCCCTAAGCCCTGAAGATGACATGAGTAAGATACGACTTTGATCTGTCACATCTGCATCTGGACATATGCACAGGTTTGTTTTATGCTGTTAAAGCAACACAAAAAGCAATTTATCAATGTGCCTTAGTTAGAAAATGTGAGGCTTCCTTACTGCATCTAGATCATTTTGCAGAGTTTACCTTTAAATACGAGATAGTGAATTAAGACGTGTTTATGACTTAACATGGGTCCCCCTTTTAGCAGATAATCTAGTTCAAGATGCTTTTTCGTATTGAAAGCCAATGTACATACTGTGAGTAAATCACATTAAACACTCTTAGATTGACTTGTTTTTTTCTGTCCTATTTCAATAAGCTCTGCTAAATGGCCAAGCATATCCTATGGGTAATGTAAGCATACATAACTGCACAGGTTAAAACAGATTAAACATGATGCCATTCATTCACTTATTGAATGGTCACAAGGTCTGTGCCAGACCGTTACAATGGGTACAACACATTCATAACACTGATTCCTTGACACGTGGTTGTGTGAATCGCTTGAACCTCACTGTAACACTACCACATTCACAACACTGATTTCTTGACATGTGGTTGTGTGAATCACTGGAAGCTCACTATAACACAACCACATTCATAACACTGATTTCTTGACACGTGGTTGTGTGAATCAATGGAAGGTCACTGTAACACAACCACATTCACAACACTGATTTCTTGACAGGTGGTTGTGTTACAGTGAAGTTCAGGTAATTCAATATATTTTGATATTGTGATCTACACAAGATATTACATGAATTTAAAGTGAAAAGCAAATATGATTTGTAAAAAAAAATGTCAACCAAAATATATGTTACACAAATATTCACCCCTTTATGGTAAGAATAAATTAGTTGAGGAGAAAGGTGTATCTTTGCAAATTACATAAACCACATGGGTTCTGTAAAATAATACAGGTTGACAAGTTGAGTGAACACCCTTTCTGTCATCCTACTGTACATACAAGTCAAGTTATGCATTTTTAGCAGATCTGACAGATTACACTGTTTTTGAAAGCCTAATAAAAAGGCCCAATGGTTGTTAGTTGAGTAACAAGTCAGATATTGTATGTATGATTAGTTTTATAATGCTGTGGATAATTAATTAAACCACTCAGACAGATAACAGTATATGTAATTGAGCCAAAGAACAGGAAGAAAACTGGTTAGGGAGTAAATTGAGGACAAATTAACGACATTGTGCAGAATCCACAATAAAGACCTAAGAAAACAGATAAACAAAATAAAAATACATGCACCCAGGCACAAAGGTAATGATGCAAAAACATGGCAAATGTACTCCTAAAAGGAACTCCTAATAGTAAAACAATTGGGGCTTGTAAAAATTGTTTCAGGAGTATGCCACATTTTATAATGCCAAATACAACCATTTAGAGAGAGATTCATCACCCTATCAAGGTCCAGATGAGTCAGGGCCAACCTGAATATTAAATAATGGGAACCATTAGTTTCAGTGCTGATCAGGAACAAAACCCTGCACATCTTGTAAGCTCCTCTCCAGTAACCAGAGTGGATGGTGACCCGGTTATACGGAAGGTTTGAGGTCTAAGTGTTAACGCTCACAGCTCAGTGGTTTTGTTTCTTGTTGATGCCCATAACCTTGAAGGTGCCTGCAGTGATCTTCTCATACACCACAAACATGAGGGCTGCCGTTAAAACTGTCTGGAGGAGTTTGGCCTCCAGGCCTTTGTATAGGCTCAAAGCCCCGTGCTTCCTGCAGGGAAGAGGACAGGGAGAGAACACAGTGATGTATCCGCAAGGTATAACCACAAAGGACAGCCCCCCCAAAAAATCTGGGTGTACCTAGAGGACACCCTGGATAGTCCACAAGTATTCATCTGAGCACAACAGCAGCCATGGTCAAAACTAGGACCCATCTCATCCACCCAACCAAGGTTGTCAAACACACGGGAGTTATGTGAGGGGGTCTGTCACTCACTTCATTCTGTCCATTAGTAGGTAGACCACTTTTCGGAGGCTTCCCAGTACACCTCCCTTGCCATCAGCTTTGTGCTGCCCAAACTAAGGGGGAAAGAAATATATTCATTTTTTTTTTTTAACTAAATTAGCAGGGAACATAAAAAATGACGGAATTGATTGTGTACATGTTTACAAGTGTACATGTCTATTTCTATACCCTCAGAATGTATTGTGCACATGTCTATTTCTATACCCTCAGAATGGCCTGGACAGTCTGCAGGGGATACGTTGCCGTGGCTGCGATGGCTTTGGCCACCGCGCCGATGAGGAAGATCTCTGCGGATGTAATCTGTTGGGAGACGAAAACAACAGCTTAAAACGTTCAGCCTGATTATATGAAGATATGCCCCAGAGTAGAACCATGGTCCTCCTTCTCTTCCCTGTCTCTCTCACCTTCCTCCCTCCTCTGCCTGCTCTCCGCTTCATGGCTTCGTAGAACATGAAATGGACTGCAGGGTTAAACACCAGCACTAAAGAGGGCAGTAGACCATTCCAGAGAGTCCCCACTCCCTCGGTGGCTATGATCTGGGAGAAAGCATCTGCAACCAAAAAACACATTGAGGGCAGTAGAGAATGTTTGGTTGAAACTAAAAAAAGAAAAACAAGGGCACAAAGACAGACACACACCATTGATTGACAGACAGACAGACACACACACCAAAGATGCCTCTGTAGTGGGTCTGCTGAAGGTCTTTGTTTCTGAACTTTGCCCCCTGCAGCTTGAGACGAGTGTTGACCACCCACATGGGAGTGGTCAGGATTACATTTACTGCACCTATGGGAGAAACACAATTCCAACAGACAATTAAAATAGTAGGGTTCGAGCTACATCCTTTAATCACCTATCAGTCTTCTTCCCTGATAGACTGCGGGTCTGTCTACGTAGACTCCACTGGTCTTCTTTCCTCAAAAAACATGTGTTGTTGATGCTTGTAGCACATAGGCTTGCACGATACAATTTAACAGATTCCCTGGTTTTCATGAAATACCAAGTGGTGAATTGCTGGAAACATAATATCTTGGAATGTATTAGAATTCCCAGTCAAGTAGCAACCTGCTCAGCATTTTGGACAAACTTTAACACAAACGTCAAAAAAAATATATATAATTAAGTCTATTAGAAGTTATTTTCTCTGACCTGAGATGAATCCCATGAGCAGGTCCGTGCTTGGTCTGGACTGACCGTTGTGGGACACCATTACTTTCTTCAGTGTGTTGAATGTATAGAAGTAGACAAAGTTGGAACAGCACAGACTGGAGATGACTGGAAACCAACCTCTGTACAGAGACACACTGGGAATCGAAATCATTCAGTCAGTGACTTCAGGGCCAAAAGTCAAACACTCGATCTGAATCTGACTGGTCATGATTTAACATACTGAAAACAAGACTGGAGGCAAAAAGGTCCCAAAACAGGGACTGATTATGGATACAGTTTAGGCAGGAAATCACCAAGGAAGATTCCAAAGTGCTGAAATAGAGAGTGAAAAAACTATAAATCGCAAAAAACTGCCGGAAGTCTACCACCCATTGACCCCCAGCGATCACTGGGTATCTTCTGCAGTAATGCTCAGTCAGGGCTTTATAGCATCTTCAGCAAATGAAAGGCATGCCATAGTTCCAATAATAGTATATGGGGGTTCTGTTTTGATGCATGATGAAGCACTGTCCAATGGGTTTGGAGACATTGGATTTACTTTACCGCTTCCACCAGCAGTCACATCATCAGTGATGAGTGTTGTAGAGTCTCAGTGGGAGCCATACATGCCCATATCTAACCAACCCCTCCACTAATTCGTACACGAGACTGTGACACATCAGAGTGATATGCTGTGGATCTTGAGTGATTGCCATCACTCTGGGACATGTAAATAAAATATAGATTTATGACTCTGCTACTTAACGTGCAAAAAGCACGCAGTGTCCATGATGATATTTTGGTTGTTTCTAGGTGTAGTTTTCAGGCCTCAGTACCGGATTCAATTTGTACCGAAACATGTGAAGATAAAAACAAATGTTTTGGGTTGGAATGTTCATAAACCCATTTGGGAATGTAGACTAGAATTACACATTTGCCGCTTTATTTCTAGAAAGCATTAGTACAATGCCATGCAATACTCACAGGCCTTCCTCCTTTGCTATTTCAGCCAGAAGAGTGGCAGTGGATCTGGACTTCCGACTCTCGTCCACTACAGCAGAAGGTGAAAGAGTTATAGCAACATTCTAAGAGGCATGAAGCTCTGGCTTAGCCCTGGTAATTTGGGCAATGTAATGGAACTAATTATAATTCGTAGTAGATGTTGTTTTTGAAAAATTTGATTGGCAGGGACTCTGTTGTCCTGTGCACCATTGAGGTGCCAACTAGAACTCAGTGCTCTAGCAAACAAAATTGCCCCACAAGTGAATTCAAAAACCTCACCTTGAAGTCTTATCCTGGCTGTATCCAAAGGAAAAAATACAGACATCGCAGTCATGCTCCCCTAAAAAGAAAAGTATGTATACGGTAGAAATAAGCAAGAACGAAGTCAAGTTGATACAAATTGACAGTGTGCCAAAACTAGATTGTGACACCGGTTAGTTGACATTTCAATGTAACTACTAGTACAGTTGATCACTTTATTAAATTAAAATTTGAATGATTGGTCAACTACATTATGATTTCCTTACCACGGAACCTGCCATTGCATGTACCAAAGTCTCATATGACAGCAAGCTGATCGCTGAGGCGCAGTTTTCGGACATCTCTGTTCTTTTGGGGACACACCTTCCAGTAACAATGTTAAATCGCTGATCAATTGACAGTTATTTTAGAACAAGCGTTGGTCGGGGTTCTTGTCGTAAGACTGGGTGTGGTAAAGTATATTGATTTTCCTAGCTATCACTCCAAGTTCAGTGACTAGATGCGCCGTGTGGAAGAGGAAGTACAAGAACGTATACGATTTTACCAAGATAGACACGCACCTTCGTGGCCAATGAAAGGCTATTGAAGCCGGTTTGGGAGAACCTATGAAAGGAGTTGAGCGGAGCCTAGCACGAGATAGCGAGATCTCATTGGGTAATTTTGGCGCGTTCTGTCGCGCCTACCCTGTAAAGTGTACGAGGAGTGTGCATCACAATTTCGCTCTTTAATAATCTTTGGAAAAGGGTTAACATGTAAACTGTCGACTCAGTTAGTAATGTATGCATTCTACTATTGTACAGATATTTCATTGAAATTCAATTTCACTTCATTTACTTTCATTGCCCGTCTAAAAGACGGGCAATGATATCCTCTTATCCTCTGAGTGCACTGATTACCCGATGCTTCAGGTTTAAACATCCGGTGGGCTATCTGGCTCTGTGGTATAGACCTTTAGACTGGTCTAGAATCTCTGACGCCTCAGTTAACAAATCCAGTTGTGGGGATTTCGGTTTCCCTTTCATTGGTGGGAAAATAAGTAATTACACATGAAAAAATAAATAAACGACCGTTTCGAAGGGAATGGCTCCCCATGAGCTAAGTCTGGTCTGTCTTCCTCCTCCTCCTTTTAAATAATGTAGTGATTGTTTAAAAGACGCAGAAAAATGTTACACTGCCAGGTACTGGAATGGAGTTGTTTCTATAAGCGAGATATTTTTCGCAGGCAAGGTTAAATCGCCCCCGAATATAGGTCTAATAACCTGTGTGATATTTTATTAATAACATCCTACGAGGTATTTTTGCAATAGTCATTGCACTCAATTTATATATACTTTGCCAGGCCAACATGCATGCGAAATAGACTACATCTCTTCATCGTCAATTTAAAGCTTTAACGTACTTAAATTAATGGGAGAGGCTGCGAATCCATTTTGGACTTTGCCTTTGTTTTATGGCATTCAGGCGGCTGTGATTACGCCCATCGCTCTGAACAAACCATTCACATTTATCTCAAATGCGTTATTGTCACGCTACAACGTGTGGGAATGAAGAATAGAATGCTAGACTTCTGCTGATTTATCTTCATGATTTTTTAATTCATTTAATTCCACAGTGTATTGTTCTTAACTCAGGAAATGTCTAGGTACCACAAAGCAGCGATTGACGGTTACCTGGACCTCCTAAAAGAAGCCACTAGGAAAGACCTCAATACTCCTGACGAGGATGGGATGACGCCGACACTATGGGCTGCTTTTCACGGGCACGTCGAAGCCCTTCAACTCATGTGTAGCAGAGGGTAGGTTATGCATAGCTCTGAATACGCATTTTACTCCGAATCCGGATTTAACTCACATATCAGCAATATTTTTTTCTTGCGATAAATTGAAAACAAATGTTATTCCACTTTTACAATTGTAATTTATTTAAACCCTAACCCTAACCCTAACCCTAACCCAATAGGCTTAACCTACCTAATAGGATTAACCTACATAATCATCACAAAACGTATGTGACTTGCATTGTACCATGTTAGTACTGTTATACTGCAATCTGTGTTTATCTCCTCTGATGACACATTTTATATCGGAAGGGATATAGTTAAGGTTGGAAAATAAAACGTTTACAGTACCCTTATCCAAATCACTTCACTTCTGCTTTTCCGAAACATTTGGTTGAAGAGCAAAGGTGGACTTAATTGTTCATTCATGTGATATAAGGAGTGACCAACTTATTATTCTTTATGCCAATAAACCAGAAGTTCAGTAGAAAACTCAATAGAGCGTATTGTTTTAGTCCTAGACTAGGCTTCATCTGTCTGTGAAACTGGCCCCTCATCCTATTAAATGTGCTGTGTTAGACTAGGCCCAAATTTTGCTTTTGGCTGTTCACCGACACCAACGATAGACAAAAACCCAGGTCAGCTTGCCCTGTTCTTAGACGTGATTGTAGCCACAAGCGAAGGTGCAAGGCCTCAACCTATCTTATCTATGACCCAGTCACAGATATCTGAAGTTGCTTTTGTCTCTTCTTCCTTTCCATTTGGGGCAGATCAATTAAGTAATTCAGATCAAGAGGTCTGTTGGACCTGCACCTGTGGTTGCCATGACAGTGTTGAGGTCTATCTTCTCATGTTTGTGTTACAACATGTTTTCTTGTAGCCTATACCTTGAGCAGAAGACACTATTTTGGGAACCGACAAGGGAGGGGAATAAAAATTGAAAGCAATGTTGTGAGTTTAGAACAACCTACAGACTTTTGGAAGAACTTAAGCAACTGGAAACATTTTATAAAATTGAAATAATGAACGGTTATCTTGATTTGCAGAGTCACTTTAGACAATCTTTGCTTATCGTTTTTCCTGGTAAAGTAGACTGTCACACTCCACCCATGCTATACACAGCGCATGCATGCCACACTGATATCCACAGCCTTTAGACCGTGCTTTCCCGTGAGCACAGCTACATATTTCATTATCCAATACGAATGTAAATAACGAAACATATCCTTCATTTTCCCTGCGTTTGTGTTTTGATATTGCATAAAATGTATAGGCCAACTGAACAAGATCAATGGCTTGATTATTTAATTCAAATGTTAACGATAGATTTAAAAGTTTAGACAACATTTATATTGGTAAATGAATGGATAATTTAATTGGAAGGATATCCCCATGTAGCAACAGTAACCAGAATTGTATATGTAAACCACACCTTTGGGATGATTTACATGACTGTTTAAGTCATTTTAGAGATCAGCAAAGTCAATGTCAGTCATATGCAACAACCTTGGTTTTATGATAACCTGTTGCTAAGATATTTTGCTATCAGGCGTTTTATAGTTGTAGCGATGGAACATAGGAGGACTTTCATTCTTAATGGATCACCAAATACCTCATATAAGGACCGGTTGGTAACTTCATTAGTGTAGTGTTCAAGAACATGTTTCACAGTTCATTCTTTATATATACAAAGTAATGACTCATTGCTTTATATATTTAATTAGGTGACTGTGAGGTTAATGTTCAGACTGTCAGATTTATTTTGTTGTTGTTTTCATACATGAAACTGCTTTAACTGCTTTAGGTATGGCTCTGTGTCAACCCACTTGTCAATATTCATTATTCATTTACGTTATGCAACCATCTGATCCTTATGGTTTTCACTGCCATATTGTTTTTTCATTGAGATGGCCCACTATTAACTGTGCACCTGCATGACCAGAGTTTGAATTCTGCTTGAGGATTAGACCAGGGATCCCATGGAGTACGGTACAATTGTCCAGCATTGTCCAGGTTTTGGGAATTAATAATTGAGCGTAGTTGCCCTGCCTCACTGCACTCTAGTGACTCCTTATGGCCACATGAACGCCTGTGAGCTTAATCAAGGCCAGGCGGATTGTTTCTTCTGGCGCATATGGATTCTGGGGTAAACTTCCCAATTGAGTGAGCATCATGATACAAGCCAGCGAAGTATAAAAATGACAAAATACATGAGCACACAAAAACGTTCTTGCCACTGCAGAAGCAAACTGCAAAACATCATAAAGGAGGAGATGTGCAGATTTGTTTACCTTAACAGAAACCAATCTTAACACCTTGCATACCTTAATAATGAGCAGGGGTCACAAAGACAAAAAAATATTGATTCAATCTCATCATGACTTAAATGTTTTCTCTGCTTAATTAATTGGTTTCTGTTTCTTGATAGATGTATTGATTGTTGTTTCTGTTTGATCCAGAGGTGACCCAAATCGGAGTGACATCTGGGGCAACACACCCCTCCACCACGCAGCCACCAACGGCCACATGCACATACTCAGCTTCTTGGTCAACTTCGGTGCCAACCTTTTCTCTCAAGACAACGACTTCCATACAGCCATAGATATTGCGGCGTCGCGTGACCGAATGGACTGCGTACGTTACCTGGACAACGCGGCATCGCAGCAGACCACCCAGAACCCCAAGAAAGTGGCCAGGCTGAAGCAGGAGGCTTCCAAGGAGGCGGAGAGGCGGATGAGGCTGTGCGAAAAAGTCAAGAAGAGGCACCAGAGCAAGATGGATAAGATGTACCGAGGATCGGTGTCAGAAGCCAGCGTGGCGTCGCCCTCGTTCTCCAAGACAGGCACCATCAACAGTGTGAACGAGCAGTTCTCCAAGCTTATCGCCTCTGACACCTCTGGTTCCCTCACGGCCCGGTCAAAGGGAACACTCCAGAGGATGTTTGGGAAAAAGGATAAAGGAATGACTGAGAAGATGGGAGGAGATGGGAATGTCATCTTTGTCAAGCAGGACAACAACACTCTCTCTGGAAAGCCGGAGTTCATGGACGTTTTCTCAGAGCAGGAGGAGATTGATGAGGATGAGGGAAGATTTGCGGACGATTCTGACAAGGAGGATGAAGATGGCGGCCCGGGAGCCAAGGAGTCCATCTTCAAACGGCCGGGCCTGGGCAACATGGTCTTCAGGAGGAATTTCTCTGCGGAGATGGGAATGGAGCCTGAGCATTTTCCCAGTGGGGACGCTGAAGACCTGGGCTCCCTCATCCGCAGGGAGGTGTTTGATACCGAGGTGGAGGATTTAAGTTTTGCTGAGGATGGGGAGCACGGTGACCTGCCGTGGAACCAGGAAGAGATAGGCCTGGATGATGACCAGGATGAGGAAACATCCCCACTGGACGCCTTTCTCTCATCCATCTCCCTGCCTGACTTCTCCCCAGCCTTCACAAGGGAGAAGCTAGACTTGGAGGCACTGATGCTCTGCACTGACGATGACCTCAAGGGCATCCGCATTCAGCTGGGGCCTCGCAAGAAGATCCTGGAAGCTGCTGCTCGCCGTAAGAATGCACTAGAGAAACCTGGCGCCATCAAGGAAAGCTTCCTGTGATAAAAGGACAATACTAAGGCAATTCAATAGCTAGGGGCATATACTGACAGTACCTTTCAATGGAAAGCACTGATAAAAAAGGGGAAAGATTTATCATTTGTTCTATATCTTAAACAGTACATTTTATTATTTCATATTTTATGGGCAAGAAAGGCCAGGGGATAATCCAGCCTTTTATTACTTTGCTATAGTTGCTGTTGGATATTGTTAGTATTGAGGGAACCAAAACAATGCGGTACAATGGGCTTCACAAACCTGGCATTGTGACAAGAAAATTGGCAATAGAACTAAGCAGTTATTCAGTTTAGATGAATTACCACCACTACATAATTCCTAAATTTCTCTGATACTTTGAACTGGTTTTGAAAACTAATGTTAAAAAACTGTGCGGGCTTGATTGTCTTGAAAGAATTATCATAAATTGAGTTGTACCAAATTGTATGAAACATAGATGAGTATGTTTCAATTATTGTGATTTGTTCATTTATGTAATTTTAATGATAAATTGGAATAAATAAATTAAGTTTCAGCATACATTTTGTGATATTTGACACTTTAAAGTGTTGACCTAGATTTTAATATATCTTAAGAGACTGGTACTCAGACTACGCATTCACTTCCGAAGTAGATTAATATAGAGTAGAAGAATAATATATAGATCCATAAAATAAATTCGGTACCACATGACCTAACCTCCAAAAACTCTGCATGAACATTGACGCTAATGTGGACTCTAACATTTATTAGACACACAGCATTTCATTCGATAGGCAGAAGGAGTTCTAGCAGGATATGGTCCAGAGATCATTCTGACCCAGTTAACCAAGTTATGAAAGGGGGAGGAGTCTGCTGCTCAGATGAAAAGCTTTTGATTCTGGGTACAATAGAGGATGTAGAAAGGGGGAAATAGACGTTTATGTCAAGAATCCAGTCTACATTTGCATGTTGTTACATTGGGGGACAACTTGTGTTTATTATTAAGCCATTAATAAAACAATCATTTGATATAATTAAGTTTAAATGATGACAAAAGCTTTCTAGCAAGAATAACTTAAAAGTAGTATTTGAACCAGCATACACATGTAAATATATTGATCATATAATGTCCACCTAGCTTACTCAGAGTATGTTGGGCCATTCAGAATATGTCTGCTCTCTATGTTTACATGCTATGCTACATTTTCTAGTTGTCGCTTGCTTTTTGTGGTTTAACACTAGGCCTGTATAAGAACTTTCTGACAACTGCTGATGTAATAAGGGTTTGTAAAATAAACTGGATTTATTGATCGGGCCTAGAACAAGGTGTTGGTGAAATCCTGAGGGGCAAATTCAGATGAAGATCTGATGGTTCAGTGTCTAAGGCAGCATATATTTCTAGAAGGATGTGAACAGAGAAGAAAGAATCAACTTGGAGAGTGTGACACAAGTGAGCAGTATCAGTTATATGTCCCATCAAAAAAAAAACGTTTAAGGCTGAAGAGATCATTCTGAGAGAGATTACAGGAGAGTTGGTCAGTGAAAGCACAGTCGAGTGAATCATTAAGGAAAGACAGAAAGAAAACTGTGTTGGTTTCCAAAGGGGATGTAATCAAAAGTCAGCGATTAGTTGATGTATCATTCTGATATTGGTGGCCAAGACCAGCATCAACATATTCTACGCAAACGTTAAGCTTCTAGACAATCAGGGCATATCGAAGTGATTTACAGATCCTCTGATCTCATTTGTGCCATTGGTTTGAGAATGTAGGACATAGGTAGGAGAGCAAACAATTGACTGTTTGGCTATGGCTGGTGCGTGCTTGTATGTGAGGGCTTTAATGTAGATTGTAGTGAAATCCAGAGGTGGCAGTTTGTGTTTTATCATGACACAAAAAAAATCTAAATCTGCACTCTCAAATCTGGTTCCAAAGCTGGACAACCAAGTTTGGGAGCAGCTGGGGACACATTTAGGTGACCTGGGAAATGTTACCCTGCCAATACGCCTCCATGCAACTCTGCCAGGAGATGAAGCTGAAGGGGACCCACATTCCTCATTTATGTAGGCCACGAGGTGCAGTTGTTTGACCAGACAATACAATTCAATCCTGTACTGTGGGAGCAGTTTTGGTGCCGGTAGAACAGTCTCTAACTCTAGGTGGCGCAAAACTAAATTGCCTTAAAGCAAAATAGATAGGTAACAAATCAATCAAATGTTTTCATAAAGCCCTCTTAACATCAGCAGTTTCACAAAGTGCTATTACAAAACACCCAGCCCAAATCCCCAAGGAGCAAGCAACAACAGTGTTGATGCACACTGGCTAGGAAAAAGTCCCTAAGCATGACGGGAGAGAATCGCCCACGGAGTTCAAATCAATGAAACGTGATAGAGATTCTAGGGGTAATACGATTTCTCAGCAGTTGACATTTTAGACAATACTACCTTACTTGTAGCCAGAAATCAACCCTAACCTCTTCCCTTCCACTTAAAGTAAACATTGTGCCATGAAGGAAACATTTTTTCACTGCTATTCCACATTTTCTCTCTCCTTAATATGTTTATATTAAAAGTACAATCCCAAGAAATCTTGAAAGAAATTATCTAATAATCAGATTTTAGAGGGAATTTTTATATTTTGTATTATTTTAGAAAATACTCAGGCCCTTAAAATTCATACAGTAGTTTCATAATTCCAGCAGTGTGGAAACCTAAAGAGATGGACATTTTGAGGCTACACGTTTGGCATAGCTCTGTGGGGTGTTTGAGACGGATTGAGACTGAACTAGCTGCTGGCCCAAAGGCAACCCCCATTAAGATAGAACGCTTATTTCAAAACTAAGACGTCGAAGAACCAAAACAGCAGGAGGCGATGGAGAGCTCTGCTTTGCTTTGCTCTTCTACGGCGAGAGAATAAAGAAGACATGGCGTCTGGTCACGACTCTTGATAAACATTTTTTGGTCCAGCTCTGACAACATTAGGATTGCTTTATTGATGCGGAAATGTTTTTAAGGTAATGTAACATAGTATCTGTATTACAGCGTCTTAGATGTTGGGGTGTCTATCATCATTTAGCAGTTGTCAGCAGTCAGCACAGATAGAACAAGAGAGTATTTGGTGTGTGACTACTTTTCCATTATTTAATTATTGGGACACAGTATTAACAAAGCAATGAAATTGCGTGAATCAGTAATTACATCATTTGCATCTGGTGTCCGTGGGATTTCAATGTACCGCACGCTCTACTACTAGCTAGCTCGAAAGGCTACCATATAGTATTGATGTTACTGACACCCTGTGGAACTTGCGAGTTTTACGTTGGTTAATGTAACTCTTCTAAACTCATTATAAATACTCTATTTTGATCAAGACACCCTGTTTGTTTGATTAAATAAAAATATTATATTTGTTGAAAACAGTGTTGTTATTGCCAGTTTTTTGTAAAATGGTTAACGTGTCATCACTAGAAAAGGTTGTTTGGGCTGTAAAATTGAATTACATGACCAGAAATGTTCTTTAAATTGCGATAACTTGATGATGCTGCTCCTCTTCGTCCATGTTAATTCTATCTGATATGGAGAGGTTTCTAATTCACACAAGACTATTGCCCCTGCAGACCGAACATCATCTTGACAGGCCAGCTGGTGCGAAAGAGAGTACTGTATGCATCTATTTTATTCTCCACAGGCTTGTCTAAGTTGAAAGGATGGCTGACATCATTGCTGTGAACATCTCAGCCACTTCTCCCTCTGCAACATTCTTTCTACCCGCCTCTCCTGTCTCGGAGGACTCTGGTTTCCCCCTGGTCTCTCTAGATAGTGACGACTACGTTTTTGTGGAAGCCAGGCACCCCAACAAGGTCCTGGAGGGACTGAACAGCCTGCGCCTCAACAATGCCTTCTGTGATGTGACCCTCTGCTGTGGGGGACAGGAGTTTCCCTGTCACCGCATTGTACTGGCCTCTTTCAGCTCTTACTTCCAGGTATTCCATACGTGGTTGCTTTCCTTTTTCCTGTTTCACTCACCCACCTTCATGAATCCCCGCGAAGTTATTGACGGGTCTGGAGAACTCTACCTTTGTCCAAAAGCTTGCATACAAAGATTTATACATGTGTGCGGACTAATATTATATTATCAACTACTGAATTAGAGATCCAGTGCAAACTAACTTAGGACTAAGACTGGAAATCTACAGGAACAGCTAGCATGTTAGATGTTCCCATAGACTTCCGGTCCTTTTGCTACACTATTGGAAGTAGGTAAATAGCTTGATTTCTAAAATCCCAAACAATCCATTTAAATGTGATAATGTGCTGTTGTTGTATTTCCACTGGCAGTAGTCGTTGGTTTGGTTCTGGTTCTTCCTAGTGCTCTAACCTCTCTGCCCCCCAGGCCATGTTCTCCACAGACTTAATGGAGTCTAGACAGGAGCGGGTGGCCATAAATGGAGTGGAACCCCAGATGATTGGCATGCTGGTCAGCTACGCCTACACAGCTGAGGTGGTTATCTCAAAGGCCAACGTGCAGGTGTGGTATAATAACCGTTGTCTTTCAGTCTAAACTATAGTCTATATATTTTTTTAGCATTGAAGTAGCTAAATTGCAGTTTCTCAACACTCAAGTTGTAGTTATGTTAGTTGTGTATGTAATGTTTAATCAGTTTGTTCACGAACAGTGTTCAAATCCATTTGATGAATGGGAAACATTTGTAATGTCACTTTTTAGTTTTAAATGCAAAACGCGATCGATCTCCGGTCTCCGAATGCTATTGGCCATAAATTGACCTGTGACCCCCAGGCCTTGTTGGCTGCAGCCAATCTCCTGGATGTGATGGCGGTTCGTGAGGCCTGCTGCCGCTTCATGGAGCGCCAGATGGACGAGATGAACTGTGTGGGCATCCACTGCTTTGCCGAAGCCCACTCTTGCAGGGAGCTGGAGAAACGCAGCATGGACTACATCCTCCAGCACTTTGCCAGTGTCTGCCAGCAGGTCAGGGGAAAAGGGCCGTCTGGTCGGTGGTGTTTAAATCCGGTGTCCAGACTTCACCTCCGTTTTTCTTCGTCTGTGCTGCATAGAACACGATTCGAGGGAGACAATTTCTTGCACCTATGCTGTTCGTTTATGAGTCAAGAAGGAGAGGACATCTCGGGTCTGACTCATCGTTTACGCATTTCCATTCTTTGTTGGTCACAGAGAAAAGGGAGGCGACATCATAATGGACTTGTTTAATCCCCGGGTTGGGCCTCAGTAGGGATTGAAGGGAAAGCGACTGGAGAACAAGTGGACAAGGTTTTTGAAGAGGTGGAGCTAATAAACCCACGCTTGTGGTCCGTTGTCTTTCTTCCCAGGAGGAGTTCCTGTCTCTGTGTGCGGACAAGCTGACAGATATTATTGCCAGCGACCACTTGAATGTGGCCAAGGAGGAGACTGTGTTTGAGGCTACCATGATGTGGCTGGATAAAAGCGCCTCCCGCAGGCAGAGCTTTGAAAAGGTCAGCATGGCATCAAGTCAATGCAGTGGTCCCTGTGGTCAGTGTGTTAAGTATTGGCTAGGTTGTTTTACCCCCGTATCCACTGCATTCATGTCCATTTCTTTGCACACGGAAGGTTTTAAGATATCCGATTGGCCGCGGTCCACATAGCTGTAAGTAAGCAGTCCTCGGGACAAGCTCTCAGTTGGAATCGATTCACCAACATGTTGCTTCGTTTGAAGAAGCGCACTGTCTGTGCTACATTTTCTGCGAAAATTTTTTCCTTGGAAAAAAAAACACTTTTTTGTTTTTGTGGAATGAGTTGGAACCTATCAGCAGGTTTCAGTCTGTGGGCTTTCTGTGTAGGTTGCGATGGTTGTCATTTTATTTGGTGATCAGAATGCCAGGGAAGCATACGCTAGTGTAATTAAAGTCCATTGTAAAAATCTGATTTTTGCTAAATTTGCAATATTAGCTTTGTCTCATTTCAACAATTCCATATTAGATTTACAAGAATCTGAAAACACAGTAAAAGAACTATAACAACAATGACAGACCGTCCCAGGACGCACCTATTCCAGGAGTGTAAATCATCTGAGGTGTAACTGTTATAACCTGTTATAACTGTTACAACCTGTTATAACTGTTACAACCTGTTATAACTGTTACAACCTGTTATAACTGTTACAACCTGCAGGTTCTGGAGCACATCCGCCTGCCCCTGATCAGCCCCTACTATATCCATGATGTGATTGAGTCCCTGGAGGTGGTTCGGGAGTCCCAGCACTGTCAGAGGCTCATCTCTGAGGCCAAGGACTACCTGCTGCTCCAGGACCGACGAGGAGAGCTGTATTGCCCACGGGCACGCCCCCGCAGGTCTACGGGTAGGTAACACACACAGCCCCCGCAGGTCTACGGGTAGGTAACACACACAGCCCCCGCAGGTCTACGGGTAGGTAACACACACAGCCCCCGCAGGTCTACGGGTAGGTAACACACACAGCCCCCGCAGGTCTACGGGTAGGTAACACACACA